>JAENPR010002097.1:0-78173 GCA_018135685.1 Themeda triandra | reverse complement strand
TTTAACAAACTTAAAACTTAGCGCCAGCTTCTTTGGCATGGTGCAAAGAGTCCTTATAGTAGCTATTCTTTGATGCGCTATCCGCTAGAGTGGCCCAAGTGTAAAACTAGTTCGTTTTTAGTTTAAGATATATTTGATCATGAATCAACTCCTCGAACACAAGTGAATAAATATCTATACTATTTAAGTTATATGATTATTAGTCTATTGTTAGTTTGTGTTTAGTTGATTTGTTTATATGTAAGAAAGTCATTATTTAAGATATACATATATTGAAATTATACGAGATTATGAGATAGCATTATTGGAAGTCAACATCCCGTTATAGCGCTCGTTATCCGTGATCCACTTTGTAGACATCAACTGCCACAAACCCGCTAATTGCTAACTATTAGGTAGACAAACACACATATCCGTTTTGGCGTGCAATAGCCACCACCCCCGCGTAGCCGTGGTCCTTGCATTGCTTACCGCAATAAGCATTTAAGATGGCTCTGTTTCCTCCATAGCAATTGATCTCCAATCTTGAACCGCTTATTTCAAGAATCGTCTTCCATGTCTAAAATCACAAAACAAATTGCCGTCACGTTAGCCATTTGATGACCGAAGCAACACTTGCTACAAGCCGAATGTGCCTATAAATTTAAGTGTTGACGGAATCTTATACGAAATAGTTTCTATACATACATTGTGACCCCGAAACAAGAAGCATGGTCAAGACGAAGCCAATGGTTGCTAGTTTCTTGTAGGACGACATGATTGTAGACAAGTGCTAGTGTGCTACATACCAAAAGGACCTTGTCTAATGGCTACTACTTATAGAGGTTGGCTTAGCCTTGTGGCCTTATTCAAGTATGTTGTGTACTATTTATTTCTAGGAAAATCTTAATGACTTCTCACTTTCAATATGGACAAACAAACCTAAAATTATGAAAGGGACATCTATACAAAATAGTTATAGGTTTTAGCCTAATCTATTGGACTCCATTCAATACTTGTCAAATATGGATATGCAACTTGATTATTTGATGCAACATTGATTTGGTGCATTTTTGCTCTTTTCTAGCAAAAAATTAATGGCTTATCACTCACAGCTTGCTTCGTATTTTGTGTTCGATGGCTACTACTCCCGTACTCCATCTAAAGTCACATGGAACCCAAAGCAACCCAAGATGATGATTAATTATTTCCTTATTGATTTATTGCCTTTCAATGTTGGGTCACCCATGAAACCCAAAACCAAGTCCGGCCCATCGGCTCTCATAGCTCTTCTTTGTCCATGGCAACCCATGTGCTCCTTCACTTCATTGAAAGAGACAAGATTTAAGGAGGTTCAACAAGAGACATGTGGGATGAGTGTTGATGGTAATTAACTCCAATTTTAAACCGTCAACTAATGCAAAGAAACAACTGAAATAAACCAAAGTGCCTTGAAATTGGATTTAAACCTAACGAGTTTCATGTCATAGATGATGAAGATGAACTCTTCGCCGGGAAGAAGACGACGAAGCTCCAGGAGGAAGAAGATGACGTAGATCGGTGGCGGCTCACCGGACGACGATCTCGTGGCGACACACGTGAGGAAGATGACAACGCGATTGGCGGCGATCGCTGGGCATTCGTGAAGACGCTCCCTAAAAACCCAATTACCGATCCCCCGTGCAAGGTCTCGAACGGCAAGGGCTTCGGAGGCACCTGCGCCTCTCACCTCTCCGTGCACAGAGATCACGAGATGGAGAAGCTTTGTTGCTCTGCAGTTGTGAGACTCGTTGTCTTTCTCGTCCGAGTACCGAAGGGACCAGGTTCCTTTATGGATTGCGGCCGGAAGGAAGAGGAGGAGGAGAAATGTCTCCAAGCGCTCAAGAGTCGCATACGGAGATCAACTCAAGTTGTAACTCCTGTCATCACGGTTAGTGAGTGCTAAAAATTTAACACCCGCCGCCACCACGGCCCCGCTTTGGCCGGTTGCGGCGGTGCGTAGCGCGTGTGGCACACCTTGGTCCTTTTCCCGACCTCTCAAATTAATTGGAATAATTCCCACCATATAAGTCAAATCAAAGACACTTTAGATTCCCATCCAAGTACAAATAATAATTCCCACAATTATAAACATAGAGTTTATTGATTTATAGAATATATAAATGGGCCTAGCCCATAATAAATCCAACAGTATCTACACCATCCCGACTTGCCATTATTCATCGTTGGAATTGTCAAACAAGACCACCAAATGCAGACACCATGCAATTGCCAAGGCCACCAAGACAAAAGGCATATGCCTCCTCTCCATACTAATATCATAGCTTGCACTTGCCTTCATGATAGCCACCTCGTTGCTAAAGCTCACCATTAGTATGGCACCCTTGGTCGATGGACGGCATTGTCTCCGATGACGTTGATAGGCACTACCTAGATCATCACATCACTATCGGTTCAAAAACCATCTTGACCCGGGTTTTGAAATGGCGTAAACCAAACTAGAAATGATGTAGTGGCCCTCCTTAGTGTCGTTTATAAAAACCAATTGTCATGTGAATCCAATAGTGATGTGTTTGTTTAGGAAATCCAAAAATAAGCTAAAATTGAAACATAAAAAATATAATCGTAGGATCCGACTTAGAACGTGTTGATCCCTACAAGTGAGCAAATCCGATAAGGGCATGTGGATCTAGCTATGGAAGCCCGGATATGATCACAATGAGCAGATTCGGATATGGGCACGTGGATCTAGCGGCAATGTGCTCGGGGACAATGGGCTTGATGGTTGGGGCTTGAGATGAATTAGAGCCCTAAGGATGGGGACTAAGCTTGGTGGCATTTTTTTAATTTGTGAAATCTTTCACCGGCCTCCAATATTTTGATTAATGGAGGTAGGCAAAGTATGCATTAATGCTAACCTTTAGATGGAGGCAGATGCTTTTCGCCTTGATTCGGTCAAAGTGACCATCTTGGAAAGTTTTTCTATTGTAGTGCACTTATCTTATTTTGACACTTTAATGTGCATTAATTAAACTAATATTGATTGTTAATTGCAATCCTTATCCCATGTTCAATAACTAACTAGACTAATTCTTCACACTAACCTAGTCATGTTCTTATTCCATCAATCCACTTATGCATCGAAACAAAGTTGCCACAACAACACATGGAGTATTATTAAGTTTCTAGAAGTTTTAGGCTCCACCACTATGTATAATCATTGTTAGTTTAAATAGACCTTGTTATCTCATTTTTCTGAAATAATAGCCTTCCCTACGTCTGAATATTGCCTTTGCCCGTGCCTATGCTTTGGACCACAAAGTGCGACATGCACCCTATTTTTATTTGGTGGTGCTCCTATTGCTGTTTATTTTATCCAATTAACTCCATCTAATCAACAGGCTCATGCATGATGAACTTTTTGATAACCGCAACTAACTGGGTGCTAGTTCATTGATCAATTTGGATAACATATGTACAACAATGTTCCAAATATTTGTTTTGATTTTATTTATGATAGATAATACCATGGGTTTCTAAATATCTAGCATCACTCAATAACTTGAATGCTCTCCATCATCGTGTGGCTCATCATATCTCTAGTGTTGGTTACTTCCTCTCGCACGAACAAGTTCATGACGTCTATGGCACCGTCCGCTACACACGGCTTGTGACTACTAAATGTATGAAATGGCATTCGTTGTGTCCTTTATGCGACAATGGCTCCTTATCGCTATCACTATGACTTAGTGGCTTGGATTTAACAACTTAAAACTTAGTGCCAGCTTCTTTGGCATGGTGCGGTGAGTCCTTATAGTAGCTATTCTTTGATGCAGTCATCCGCTAGAGTGGCCCAAGTGTAAAACTAGTTCGTTTTTAGTTTAAGATATATTTGATCATGAATCAACTCCTCGAACACAAGTGAATAAATATCTATACTATTTAAGTTATATGATTATTAGTCTATTGTTAGTTTGTGTTTAGTTGATTTGTTTATATGTAAGAAAGTCATTATTTAAGATATACATATATTGAAATTATACGAGATTATGAGATAGCATTATTGGAAGTCAACATCTGCTATAGCGTCGCTATCCGTGATCCACTTTGTAGACATCAATCTCGCTACAAACCCGCTAATTGCTAACTATTAGGTAGACAAACACACATATCCGTTTTGGCGTTGCAATAGCCACCACCCCCGTAGCCGTGGTCCTTGCATTGCTTACTGCAATAAGCATTTAAGATGGCTCGTTTCCTCCATAGCAATTGATCTCCAATCTTGAACCGCTTATTTCAAAGAACCGCTTTCCATGTCTAAAATCACAAAACAAATTGCCGTACCAAGTTAGCCATTTGATGACTGAAGCAACACTTGCTACAAGCCGAATGTGCCTATAAATTTAAGTGTTGACGGAATCTTATACGAAATAGTTTCTATACATACATTGTGACCCTGAAACAAGAAGCATGGTCAAGACAAAGCCAATGGTTGCTAGTTTCTTGTAGGACGACATGATTGTAGACAAGTGCTAGTGTGCTACATACCAAAAGGACCTTGTCTAATGGCTACTACTTATAGAGGTTGGCTTAGCCTTGTGGCCTTATTCAAGTATGTTGTGTACTATTTATTTCTAGGAAAATCTTAATGACTTCTCACTTTCAATATGGACAAACAAACCTAAAATTATGAAAGGGACATCTATACAAAATAGTTATAGGTTTTAGCCTAATCTATTGGACTCCATTCAATACTTGTCAAATATGGATATGCAACTTGATTATTTGATGCAACATTGATTTGGTGCATTTTTGCTCCTTTCTAGCAAAAAATTAATGGCTTATCACTCACCGCTTGCTTCGTGTATTTTGTGTTCGATGGCTACTACTCCCGTACTCCATCTAAAGTCACATGGAACCCAAAACAACCCAAATATGATGATTAATTATTTCCTTATTGATTTATTGCCTACATCAATGTTGGGTCGATCCATGAAACCCAAAACCAAGTCCCGGCCCATCGGCTCTCATAGCTCTTCTTTGTCCATGGCAACCCATGTGCTCCTTCACTTCATTGAAAGAGACAAGATTTAAGGAGGTTCAACGGTAGACATGTGGGATGAGTGTTGATGGTAATTAACTCCAATTTTAAACTGTCAACTAATGCAAAGAAACAACTGAAATAAACCAAAGTGCCTTGAAATTGGATTTAAACCTAACGAGTTTCATGTCATAGATGATGAAGATGAACTCTTCGTCGGGAAGAAGACGACGAAGCTCCAGGAGGAAGAAGATGACGTAGATCGGTGGCGGCTCACCGGACGACGATCTCGTGGCGACACACGTGAGGAAGATGACAACGTCGATTGGCGGCGATCGCTTGGGCATTCGCGAAGACGCTCCTAAAAACCCAATTACCGATCCCCGTGCAAGGTCTCGAACGGCAAGGGCTTCGGAGGCACCTGCGCCTCTCACCTCTCCGTGCACACAGAGATCACGAGATGGAGAAGCTTTTGTTGCTGCTGCAGTTGTGAGACCGTTGTCTTTCTCGTCCGAGTACCGAAGGGACCAGTTCCTTTATGGATTGCGGCCCGAAGGAAGAGGAGGAGGAGAAATGTCTCAAGCGGTTCAAGAGTCGCATACAGAGAGATCAACTCAAGTTGTAACTCCCGTCATCACGGTTAGTGAGTGCTAAAAATTTAACACCCGCCTCGCCACCACGGCCCCGCTGGCCGGTTGCGGTGCGCGCGCGTGTGGCACACCTTGGTCCTTTTCCCGACCTCTCAAATTAATTGGAATAATTCCCACCATATAAGTCAAATCAAAGACACTTTAGATTCCCATCCAAGACAAATAATAATTCCCACAATTATAAACCATAGAGTTTATTGATTTATAGAATATATAAATGGGCCTAGCCCATAATAAATCCAACGTATCTACACCATCCCGACTTGCCATTATTCATCGTTGGAATTGTCAAACAAGACTCGACCACCGCAGACACCATGCAATTGCCAAGGCCACCAAGACAAAAGGCATATGCCTCCTCTCCATACTAATATCATAGCTTGCACTTGCCTTCATGATAGCCACCTCGTTGCTAAAGCTCACCATTAGTATGGCACCCTTGGTCGATGGACGGCATTGTCTCGATGACGTTGATAGGCACTACCTAGATCATCACATCACTATCGGTTCAAAAACCATCTTGATCGCCAGGTTTTGAAATGGCGGACCAAACTAGAAATGATGTAGTGGCCCTCCTTAGTGTCGCTTATAAAAACCAATTGTCATGTGAATCCAATAGTGATGTGTTTGTTTAGGAAATCCAAAAATAAGCTAAAATTGAAACATAAAAAATATAATCGAGGATCCGACTTAGAACGTGTTGATCCCTACAAGTGAGCAGATCCGACAATGGGCATGTGGATCTGGCTATGGAAGCCTGGATATGACTCGTCAATGAGCAGATTCGGATATGGGCACGTGGATCTAGCGGCAATGTGCTCGGGGACAATGGGCTTGATGGTTGGGGCTTGAGATGAATTAGAGCCCTAAGGATGGGGGACTAAGCTTGGTGGCATTTTTTTAATTTGTGAAATCTTTCACTCGGCCTCCAATATTTTGATTAATGGAGGTAGGCAAAGTATGCATTAATGCTAACCTTTAGATGGAGGCGGTGCTTTTCTCGCCTTGATTCGTCCAAAGTGACCATCTTGGAAAGTTTTTCTATTGTAGTGCACTTATCTTATTTTGACACTTTAATGTGCATTAATTAAACTAATATTGATTGTTAATTGCAATCCTTATCCCATGTTCAATAACTAACTAGACTAATTCTTCACACTAACCTAGTCATGTTCTTATTCCATCAATCCACTTATGCATCGAAACAAAGTTGCCACAACAACACATGGAGTATTATTAAGTTTCTAGAAGTTTTAGGCTCCACCACTATGTATAATCATTGTTAGTTTAAATAGACCTTGTTATCTCATTTTTCTGAAATAATAGCCTTCCCTACGTCTGAATATTGCCTTTGCCCGTGCCTATGCTGGACCACAAAGTGCGACATGCACCCTATTTTTATTTGGTGGTGCTCCTATTGCTGTTTATTTTATCCAATTAACTCCACCTAATCAATGGCTCATGCATGATGAACTTTTTGATAACCGCAACTAACTCGGTGCTAGTTCATTGATCAATTTGGATAACATATGTACAGAACAATGTTCCAAATATTTGTTTTGATTTTATTTATGATAGATAATACCATGGGTTTCTAAATATCTCGGCATCACTCAATAACTTGAATGCTCTCCATCATCGTGTGGCTCATCATATCTCTAGTGTTGGTTACTTCTCTCTCGCACGAACAAGTTCATGACGTCTATGGCACCGTCCGCTACACACGGCTTGTGACTACTAAATGTATGAAATGGCATTCGTTGTGTCCTTTATGCGACAATGGCTCCTTATCGCTATCACTATGACTTAGTGGCTTGGATTTAACAGCTTTAAAACTTAGTGCCGCTTCTTTGGCATGGTGCAAATGAGTCCTTATAGTAGCTATTCTTTGATGCAGTCATCCGCTAGAGTGGCCCAAGTGTAAAACTAGTTCGTTTTTAGTTTAAGATATATTTGATCATGAATCAACTCCTCGAACACAAGTGAATAAATATCTATACTATTTAAGTTATATGATTATTAGTCTATTGTTAGTTTGTGTTTAGTTGATTTGTTTATATGTATGAAAGTCATTATTTAAGATATACATATATTGAAATTATACGAGATTATGAGATAGCATTATTGGAAGTCAACATCTGCTATAGCGCTCATATCCGTGATCCACTTTGTAGACATCAATCTCGCTACAAACCCGCTAATTGCTAACTATTAGGTAGACAAACACACATATCCGTTTTGGCGTTGCAATAGCCACCACCCCCGTAGCCGTGGTCCTTGCATTGCTTACTGCAATAAGCATTTAAGATGGCTCTGTTTCCTCCATAGCAATTGATCTCCAATCTTGAACTGCTTATTTCAAGAACCGTCTTCCATGTCTAAAATCACAAAACAAATTGCCGTATCGTTAGCCATTTGATGACCGAAGCAACACTTGCTACAAGCCGAATGTGCCTATAAATTTAAGTGTTGACGGAATCTTATACGAAATAGTTTCTATACATACATTGTGACCCTGAAACAAGAAGCATGGTCAAGACGAAGCCAATGGTTGCTAGTTTCTTGTAGGACGACATGATTGTAGACAAGTGCTAGTGTGCTACATACCAAAAGGACCTTGTCTAATGGCTACTACTTATAGAGGTTGGCTTAGCCTTGTGGCCTTATTCAAGTATGTTGTGTACTATTTATTTCTAGGAAAATCTTAATGACTTCTCACTTTCAATATGGACAAACAAACCTAAAATTATGAAAGGGACATCTCGTACAAAATAGTTATAGGTTTTAGCCTAATCTATTGGACTCCATTCAATACTTGTCAAATATGGATATGCAACTTGATTATTTGATGCAACATTGATTTGGTGCATTTTTGCTCTTTTCTAGCAAAAAATTAATGGCTTATCACTCATAGTTGCTTCGTGTATTTTGTGTTCGATGGCTACTACTCCCGTACTCCATCTAAAGTCACATGGAACCCAAAGCAACCCAGTATGATGATTAATTATTTCCTTATTGATTTATTGCCTACATCAATGTTGGGTCAGTCCATGAAACCCAAAACCAAGTCCGGCCCATCGGCTCTCATAGCTCTTCTTTGTCCATGGCAACCCATGTGCTCCTTCACTTCATTGAAAGAGACAAGATTTAAGGAGGTTCAACAAGAGACATGTGGGATGAGTGTTGATGGTAATTAACTCCAATTTTAAACTGTCAACTAATGCAAAGAAACAACTGAAATAAACCAAAGTGCCTTGAAATTGGATTTAAACCCAACGAGTTTCATGTCATAGATGATGAAGATGAACTCTTCGCTGGGAAGAAGACGACGAAGCTCCAGGAGGAAGAAGATGACGTAGATCGGTGGCGGCTCACCGGGACGACGATCTGTGGCGACACACGTGAGGAAGATGACAACGTCGATTGGCGGCGATCGCTTGGGCATTCGCGAAGACGCTCCCTAAAAAACCCAATTACCGATCCCCGTGCAAGGTCTCGAACGGCAAGGGCTTCGGAGGCACTGCCCTCTCACCTCTCCGTGCACACAGAGATCACGAGATGGAGAAGCTTTTGTTGCTACGAGTTGTGAGACCGTTGTCTTTCTCGTCCTCGAGTACCGAAGGGACCAGGTTCCTTTATGGATTGCGGCCAGGAAGGAAGAGGAGGAGGAGAAATGTCTCAAGCGGTTCAAGAGTCGCATACGAGAGATCAACTCAAGTTGTAACTCCCGTCATCACGGTTAGTGAGTGCTAAAAATTTAACACCCGCCGCCTCACCACGGCCCCGCTTGGCCGGTTGCGGCGTGGTGCGCGTGTGGCACACCTTGGTCCTTTTCCCCGACCTCTCAAATTAATTGGAATAATTCCCACCATATAAGTCAAATCAAAGACACTTTAGATTCCCATCCAGTACAAATAATAATTCCCACAATTATAAACCATAGAGTTTATTGATTTATAGAATATATAAATGGGCCTAGCCCATAATAAATCCAACGTCTACACCATCCCGACTTGCCATTATTCATCGTTGGAATTGTCAAACAAGACCGACCAGTGCAGACACCATGCAATTGCCAAGGCCACCAAGACAAAAGGCATATGCCTCCTCTCCATACTAATATCATAGCTTGCACTTGCCTTCATGATAGCCACCTCGTTGCTAAAGCTCACCATTAGTATGGCACCCTTGGTCGATGGACGGCATTGTCTCCGATGACGTTGATAGGCACTACCTAGATCATCACATCACTATCGGTTCAAAAACCATCTTGATCGCCAGGTTTTGAAATGGCGACCAAACTAGAAATGATGTAGTGGCCCTCCTTAGTGTCGGTTATAAAAACCAATTGTCATGTGAATCCAATAGTGATGTGTTTGTTTAGGAAATCCAAAAAATAAGCTAAAATTGAAACATAAAAAATATAATCGGAAGGATCGACTTAGAACGTGTTGATCCCTACAAGTGAGCAGATCCGACAAGGGCATGTGGATCCGCTATGGAAGCCTGGATATGACTGTCAATGAGCGGATTCGGATATGGGCACGTGGATCTAGCGGCAATGTGCTCGGGGACAATGGGCTTGATGGTTGGGGCTTGAGATGAATTAGAGCCCTAAGGATGGGGACTAAGCTTGGTGGCATTTTTTTAATTTGTGAAATCTTTCACCGGCCTCCAATATTTTGATTAATGGAGGTAGGCAAAGTATGCATTAATGCTAACCTTTAGATGGAGGCGATGCTTTTCTCGCCTTGATTCGTCCAAAGTGACCATCTTGGAAAGTTTTTCTATTGTAGTGCACTTATCTTATTTTGACACTTTAATGTGCATTAATTAAACTAATATTGATTGTTAATTGCAATCCTTATCCCATGTTCAATAACTAACTAGACTAATTCTTCACACTAACCTAGTCATGTTCTTATTCCATCAATCCACTTATGCATCGAAACAAAGTTGCCACAACAACACATGGAGTATTATTAAGTTTCTAGAAGTTTTAGGCTCCACCACTATGTATAATCATTGTTAGTTTAAATAGACCTTGTTATCTCATTTTTCTGAAATAATAGCCTTCCCTACGTCTGAATATTGCCTTCGCCCGTGCCTATCTTTGGACCACAAAGTGCGACATGCACCCTATTTTTATTTGGTGGTGCTCCTATTGCCGTTTATTTTATCCAATTAACTCCATCTAATCAACAAAGCTCATGCATGATGAACTTTTTGATAACCGCAACTAACCGGTGCTAGTTCATTGATCAATTTGGATAACATATGTACAGAACAATGTTCCAAATATTTGTTTTGATTTTATTTATGATAGATAATACCATGGGTTTCTAAATATCTGGCATCACTCAATAACTTGAATGCTCTCCATCATCGTGTGGCTCATCATATCTCTAGTGTTGGTTACTTCCTCTCTCGCACGAACAAGTTCATGACGCTATGGCACTCGTCCCGCTACACACGGCTTGTGACTACTAAATGTATGAAATGGCATTCGTTGTGTCCTTTATGCGACAATGGCTCCTTATCGCTATCACTATGACTTAGTGGCTTGGATTTAACAACTTAAAACTTAGTGCCAGTTCTTTGGCATGGTGCGGTGAGTCCTTATAGTAGCTATTCTTTGATGCGGTCATCCGCTAGAGTGGCCCAAGTGTAAAACTAGTTCGTTTTTAGTTTAAGATATATTTGATCATGAATCAACTCCTCGAACACAAGTGAATAAATATCTATACTATTTAAGTTATATGATTATTAGTCTATTGTTAGTTTGTGTTTAGTTGATTTGTTTATATGTAAGAAAGTCATTATTTAAGATATACATATATTGAAATTATACGAGATTATGAGATAGCATTATTGGAAGTCAACATCTCGCTATAGCGTCTGCTATCCGTGATCCACTTTGTAGACATCAATCTCGCTACAAACCCGCTAATTGCTAACTATTAGGTAGACAAACACACATATCCGTTTTGGCGTTGCAATAGCCACCACCCCCGTAGCCGTGGTCCTTGCATTGCTTACTGCAATAAGCATTTAAGATGGCTGTTTCCTCCATAGCAATTGATCTCCAATCTTGAATCGCTTATTTCAAAGAACGCTTCCATGTCTAAAATCACAAAACAAATTGCCGTCTTGTTAGCCATTTGATGACCGAAGCAACACTTGCTACAAGCCGAATGTGCCTATAAATTTAAGTGTTGACGGAATCTTATACGAAATAGTTTCTATACATACATTGTGACCCCGAAACAAGAAGCATGGTCAAGACGAAGCCAATGGTTGCTAGTTTCTTGTAGGACGACATGATTGTAGACAAGTGCTAGTGTGCTACATACCAAAAGGACCTTGTCTAATGGCTACTACTTATAGAGGTTGGCTTAGCCTTGTGGCCTTATTCAAGTATGTTGTGTACTATTTATTTCTAGGAAAATCTTAATGACTTCTCACTTTCAATATGGACAAACAAACCTAAAATTATGAAAGGGACATCTATACAAAATAGTTATAGGTTTTAGCCTAATCTATTGGACTCCATTCAATACTTGTCAAATATGGATATGCAACTTGATTATTTGATGCAACATTGATTTGGTGCATTTTTGCTCTTTTCTAGCAAAAAATTAATGGCTTATCACTCATAGTTGCTTCGTGTATTTTGTGTTCGATGGCTACTACTCCCGTACTCCATCTAAAGTCACATGGAACCCAAAGCAACCCAAGATGATGATTAATTATTTCCTTATTGATTTATTGCCTACATCAATGTTGGGTCAGATCCATGAAACCCAAAACCAAGTCCGGCCCATCGGCTCTCATAGCTCTTCTTTGTCCATGGCAACCCATGTGCTCCTTCACTTCATTGAAAGAGACAAGATTTAAGGAGGTTCAACGTAGACATGTGGGATGAGTGTTGATGGTAATTAACTCCAATTTTAAACTGTCAACTAATGCAAAGAAACAACTGAAATAAACCAAAGTGCCTTGAAATTGGATTTAAACCTAACGAGTCTCATGTCATAGATGATGAAGATGAACTCTTCGGCGGGAAGAAGACGACGAAGCTCCGGAGGAAGAAGATGACGTAGATCGGTGGCGGCTCACCGGACGACGATCTCGTGGCGACACACGTGAGGAAGATGACAACGCCGATTAGCGGCGATCGCTTGGGCATTCGCGAAGACGCTCCCTAAAAACCCAATTACCGATCCCCGTGCAAGGTCTCGAACGGCAAGGGCTTCGGAGGCACTCGCCCTCTCACCTCTCCGTGCACACGAGATCACGAGATGGAGAAGCTTTTGTTGCTACGAGGTTGTGAGACTGTTGTCTTTCTCGTCCGAGTACCGAGGACCAGTTCCTTTATGGATTGCGGCCAGAAGGAAGAGGAGGAGGAGAAATGTCTCAAGCGGTTCAAGAGTCGCATACAGAGAGATCAACTCAAGTTGTAACTCCTGTCATCACGGTTAGTGAGTGCTAAAAATTTAACACCCGCCCCGCCTCACCACGGCCCCGCTTGGCCCGCCTTGCGGCGGTGCGCGCGCGTGTGGCACACCTTGGTCCTTTTCCCCGACCTCTCAAATTAATTGGAATAATTCCCACCATATAAGTCAAATCAAAGACACTTTAGATTCCCATCCAAGACAAATAATAATTCCCACAATTATAAACCATAGAGTTTATTGATTTATAGAATATATAAATGGGCCTAGCCCATAATAAATCCAACAGTATCTACACCATCCCGACTTGCCATTATTCATCGTTGGAATTGTCAAACAAGACCGACCAGCCCGACACCATGCAATTGCCAAGGCCACCAAGACAAAAGGCATATGCCTCCTCTCCATACTAATATCATAGCTTGCACTTGCCTTCATGATAGCCACCTCGTTGCTAAAGCTCACCATTAGTATGGCACCCTTGGTCGATGGACGGCATTGTCTCTCGATGACGTTGATAGGCACTACCTAGATCATCACATCACTATCGGTTCAAAAACCATCTTGATCGCCGGTTTTGAAATGGCGGCACCAAACTAGAAATGATGTAGTGGCCCTCCTTAGTGTCGGTTATAAAAACCAATTGTCATGTGAATCCAATAGTGATGTGTTTGTTTAGGAAATCCAAAAGATAAGCTAAAATTGAAACATAAAAAATATAATCGAGGGATCGACTTAGAACGTGTTGATCCCTACAAGTGAGCGAGATCCGACGGTGGGCATGTGGATCGGCTATGGAAGCCTGGATATGACTGTCAATGAGCAGATTCGGATATGGGCACGTGGATCTAGCGGCAATGTGCTCGGGGACAATGGGCTTGATGGTTGGGGCTTGAGATGAATTAGAGCCCTAAGGATGGGGGACTAAGCTTGGTGGCATTTTTTTAATTTGTGAAATCTTTCACTGGCCTCCAATATTTTGATTAATGGAGGTAGGCAAAGTATGCATTAATGCTAACCTTTAGATGGAGTGCGATGCTTTTCTCGCCTTGATTCGTCAAAGTGACCATCTTGGAAAGTTTTTCTATTGTAGTGCACTTATCTTATTTTGACACTTTAATGTGCATTAATTAAACTAATATTGATTGTTAATTGCAATCCTTATCCCATGTTCAATAACTAACTAGACTAATTCTTCACACTAACCTAGTCATGTTCTTATTCCATCAATCCACTTATGCATCGAAACAAAGTTGCCACAACAACACATGGAGTATTATTAAGTTTCTAGAAGTTTTAGGCTCCACCACTATGTATAATCATTGTTAGTTTAAATAGACCTTGTTATCTCATTTTTCCAAATAATAGCCTTCCCTACGTCCGAATATTGCCTTCGCCCGTGCCTATCTTGGACCACAAAGTGCGACATGCACCCTATTTTTATTTGGTGGTGCTCCTATTGCTGTTTATTTTATCCAATTAACTCCATCTAATCAACAGGCTCATGCATGATGAACTTTTTGATAACCGCAACTAACTCGGTGCTAGTTCATTGATCAATTTGGATAACATATGTACGTAACAATGTTCCAAATATTTGTTTTGATTTTATTTATGATAGATAATACCATGGGTTTCTAAATATCCGGCATCACTCAATAACTTGAATGCTCTCCATCATCGTGTGGCTCATCATATCTCTAGTGTTGGTTACTTCCTCTCTCGCACGAACAAGTTCATGACGTCTATGGCACTTTGTCCGCTACACACGGCTTGTGACTACTAAATGTATGAAATGGCATTCGTTGTGTCCTTTATGCGACAATGGCTCCTTATCGCTATCACTATGACTTAGTGGCTTGGATTTAACAAATTAAAACTTAGTGCCGCTTCTTTGGCATGGTGCGGTGAGTCCTTATAGTAGCTATTCTTTGATGCGGTCATCCGCTAGAGTGGCCCAAGTGTAAAACTAGTTCGTTTTTAGTTTAAGATATATTTGATCATGAATCAACTCCTCGAACACAAGTGAATAAATATCTATACTATTTAAGTTATATGATTATTAGTCTATTGTTAGTTTGTGTTTAGTTGATTTGTTTATATGTAAGAAAGTCATTATTTAAGATATACATATATTGAAATTATACGAGATTATGAGATAGCATTATTGGAAGTCAACATCTCGCTATAGCGTCGCTATCCGTGATCCACTTTGTAGACATCAATCTCGCTACAAACCCGCTAATTGCTAACTATTAGGTAGACAAACACACATATCCGTTTTGGCGTTGCAATAGCCACCACCCCCGTAGCCGTGGTCCTTGCATTGCTTACTGCAATAAGCATTTAAGATGGCTCTGTTTCCTCCATAGCAATTGATCTCCAATCTTGAATTGCTTATTTCAAAGAATCGCTTCCATGTCTAAAATCACAAAACAAATTGCCGTCTTGTTAGCCATTTGATGACCGAAGCAACACTTGCTACAAGCCAGAATGTGCCTATAAATTTAAGTGTTGACGGAATCTTATACGAAATAGTTTCTATACATACATTGTGACCCCGAAACAAGAAGCATGGTCAAGACGAAGCCAATGGTTGCTAGTTTCTTGTAGGACGACATGATTGTAGACAAGTGCTAGTGTGCTACATACCAAAAGGACCTTGTCTAATGGCTACTACTTATAGAGGTTGGCTTAGCCTTGTGGCCTTATTCAAGTATGTTGTGTACTATTTATTTCTAGGAAAATCTTAATGACTTCTCACTTTCAATATGGACAAACAAACCTAAAATTATGAAAGGGACATCTATACAAAATAGTTATAGGTTTTAGCCTAATCTATTGGACTCCATTCAATACTTGTCAAATATGGATATGCAACTTGATTATTTGATGCAACATTGATTTGGTGCATTTTTGCTCTTTTCTAGCAAAAAATTAATGGCTTATCACTCACAGTTGCTTCGTGTATTTTGTGTTCGATGGCTACTACTCCCGTACTCCATCTAAAGTCACATGGAACCCAAAGCAACCCAAGATATGATGATTAATTATTTCCTTATTGATTTATTGCCTACATCAATGTTGGGTCGATCCATGAAACCCAAAACCAAGTCCGGCCCATCGGCTCTCATAGCTCTTCTTTGTCCATGGCAACCCATGTGCTCCTTCACTTCATTGAAAGAGACAAGATTTAAGGAGGTTCAACGGTAGACATGTGGGATGAGTGTTGATGGTAATTAACTCCAATTTTAAACTGTCAACTAATGCAAAGAAACAACTGAAATAAACCAAAGTGCCTTGAAATTGGATTTAAACCTAACGAGTTTCATGTCATAGATGATGAAGATGAACTCTTCGCTGGGAAGAAGACGACGAAGCTCCAGGAGGAAGAAGATGACGTAGATCGGTGGCGGCTCACCGGACGACGATCCGTGGCGACACACGTGAGGAAGATGACAACGTCGATTGGCGTCGATCGCTTGGGCATTCGCGAAGACGCTCCCTAAAAACCCAATTACCGATCCCCGTGCAAGGTCTCGAACGGCAAGGGCTTCGGAGGCACCTGCCCTCTCACCTCTCCGTGCACACAGATCACGAGATGGAGAAGCTTTTGTTGCTACGAGTTGTGAGACCGTTGTCTTTCTCGTCCGGAAAAAGGGACCAGGGTTCCTTTATGGATTGCGGCCGGGAAGGAAGAGGAGGAGGAGAAATGTCTCAAGCGGTTCAAGAGTCGGGCATACGGAGAGATCAACTCAAGTTGTAACTCCCGTCATCACGGTTAGTGAGTGCTAAAAATTTAACACCCGCCGCCTCACCACGGCCCCGCTTGGCCGGTTGCGGCGGTGGTGCGCGTGTGGCACACCTTGGTCCTTTTCCCCGACCTCTCAAATTAATTGGAATAATTCCCACCATATAAGTCAAATCAAAGACACTTTAGATTCCCATCCAAGTACAAATAATAATTCCCACAATTATAAACCATAGAGTTTATTGATTTATAGAATATATAAATGGGCCTAGCCCATAATAAATCCAACAAATATCTACACCATCCCGACTTGCCATTATTCATCGTTGGAATTGTCAAACAAGACCGACCAAATTGCAGACACCATGCAATTGCCAAGGCCACCAAGACAAAAGGCATATGCCTCCTCTCCATACTAATATCATAGCTTGCACTTGCCTTCATGATAGCCACCTCGTTGCTAAAGCTCACCATTAGTATGGCACCCTTGGTCGATGGACGGCATTGTCTCTGATGACGTTGATAGGCACTACCTAGATCATCACATCACTATCGGTTCAAAAACCATCTTGACTGCCAGGTTTTGAAATGGCAGCACCAAACTAGAAATGATGTAGTGGCCCTCCTTAGTGTCAGTTATAAAAACCAATTGTCATGTGAATCCAATAGTGATGTGTTTGTTTAGGAAATCCAAAAGATAAGCTAAAATTGAAACATAAAAAATATAATCAGAGGATCTGACTTAGAACGTGTTGATCCCTACAAGTGAGCAGATCCGACAAGTGGGCATGTGGATCGGCTATGGAAGCCCGGATATGACCGTCAATGAGCGATTCGGATATGGGCACGTGGATCTAGCGGCAATGTGCTCGGGGACAATGGGCTTGATGGTTGGGGCTTGAGATGAATTAGAGCCCTAAGGATGGGGGACTAAGCTTGGTGGCATTTTTTTAATTTGTGAAATCTTTCACTGGCCTCCAATATTTTGATTAATGGAGGTAGGCAAAGTATGCATTAATGCTAACCTTTAGATGGAGTGCGATGCTTTTCTCGCCTTGATTCGTCCATTGTGACCATCTTGGAAAGTTTTTCTATTGTAGTGCACTTATCTTATTTTGACACTTTAATGTGCATTAATTAAACTAATATTGATTGTTAATTGCAATCCTTATCCCATGTTCAATAACTAACTAGACTAATTCTTCACACTAACCTAGTCATGTTCTTATTCCATCAATCCACTTATGCATCGAAACAAAGTTGCCACAACAACACATGGAGTATTATTAAGTTTCTAGAAGTTTTAGGCTCCACCACTATGTATAATCATTGTTAGTTTAAATAGACCTTGTTATCTCATTTTTCTGAAATAATAGCCTTCCCTACGTCTGAATATTGCCTTCGCCCGTGCCTATCTTTGGACCACAAAGTGCGACATGCACCCTATTTTTATTTGGTGGTGCTCCTATTGCTGTTTATTTTATCCAATTAACTCCATCTAATCAACAGGCTCATGCATGATGAACTTTTGATAACCGCAACTAACTGGTGCTAGTTCATTGATCAATTTGGATAACATATGTACGAACAATGTTCCAAATATTTGTTTTGATTTTATTTATGATAGATAATACCATGGGTTTCTAAATATCTCGGCATCACTCAATAACTTGAATGCTCTCCATCATCGTGTGGCTCATCATATCTCTAGTGTTGGTTACTTCCTCTCTCGCACGAACAAGTTCATGACGTCTATGGCACCGTCCGCTACACACGGCTTGTGACTACTAAATGTATGAAATGGCATTCGTTGTGTCCTTTATGCGACAATGGCTCCTTATCGCTATCACTATGACTTAGTGGCTTGGATTTAACAGCTTAAAACTTAGTGCCGTTCTTTGGCATGGTGCGGTGAGTCCTTATAGTAGCTATTCTTTGATGCGATCATCCGCTAGGGTGGCCCAAGTGTAAAACTAGTTCGTTTTTAGTTTAAGATATATTTGATCATGAATCAACTCCTCGAACACAAGTGAATAAATATCTATACTATTTAAGTTATATGATTATTAGTCTATTGTTAGTTTGTGTTTAGTTGATTTGTTTATATGTAAGAAAGTCATTATTTAAGATATACATATATTGAAATTATACGAGATTATGAGATAGCATTATTGGAAGTCAACATCCGCTATAGCGTCGCTATCCGTGATCCACTTTGTAGACATCAATCTGCTACAAACCCGCTAATTGCTAACTATTAGGTAGACAAACACACATATCCGTTTTGGCGTTGCAATAGCCACCACCCCTGTAGCCGTGGTCCTTGCATTGCTTACTGCAATAAGCATTTAAGATGGCTCGTTTCCTCCATAGCAATTGATCTCCAATCTTGAACTGCTTATTTCAAAGAATCTGCTTCCATGTCTAAAATCACAAAACAAATTGCCGTCTTGTTAGCCATTTGATGACCGAAGCAACACTTGCTACAAGCCGAATGTGCCTATAAATTTAAGTGTTGACGGAATCTTATACGAAATAGTTTCTATACATACATTGTGACCCCGAAACAAGAAGCATGGTCAAGACGAAGCCAATGGTTGCTAGTTTCTTGTAGGACGACATGATTGTAGACAAGTGCTAGTGTGCTACATACCAAAAGGACCTTGTCTAATGGCTACTACTTATAGAGGTTGGCTTAGCCTTGTGGCCTTATTCAAGTATGTTGTGTACTATTTATTTCTAGGAAAATCTTAATGACTTCTCACTTTCAATATGGACAAACAAACCTAAAATTATGAAAGGGACATCTATACAAAATAGTTATAGGTTTTAGCCTAATCTATTGGACTCCATTCAATACTTGTCAAATATGGATATGCAACTTGATTATTTGATGCAACATTGATTTGGTGCATTTTTGCTCTTTTCTAGCAAAAAATTAATGGCTTATCACTCACGGTTGCTTCGTGTATTTTGTGTTCGATGGCTACTACTCCCGTACTCCATCTAAAGTCACATGGAACCCAAAGCAACCCAAGTATGATGATTAATTATTTCCTTATTGATTTATTGCCTACATCAATGTTGGGTCAGTCCATGAAACCCAAAACCAAGTCCGGCCCATCGGCTCTCATAGCTCTTCTTTGTCCATGGCAACCCATGTGCTCCTTCACTTCATTGAAAGAGACAAGATTTAAGGAGGTTCAACAAGTAGACATGTGGGATGAGTGTTGATGGTAATTAACTCCAATTTTAAACTGTCAACTAATGCAAAGAAACAACTGAAATAAACCAAAGTGCCTTGAAATTGGATTTAAACCTAACGAGTTTCATGTCATAGATGATGAAGATGAACTCTTCGCTGGGAAGAAGACGACGAAGCTCCAGGAGGAAGAAGATGACGTAGATCGGTGGCGGCTCACCGGGACGACGATCTGTGGCGACACACGTGAGGAAGATGACAACGTCGATTGGCGTCGATCGCTTGGGCATTCGCGAAGACGCTCCCTAAAAACCCAATTACCGATCCCCCGTGCAAGGTCTCGAACGGCAAGGGCTTCGGAGGCACCTGCCCTCTCACCTCTCCGTGCACACAGAGATCACGAGATGGAGAAGCTTTTGTTGCTACAGAGTTGTGAGACTGTTGTCTTTCTCGTCTGAGTACCGAAGGGACCAGGTTCCTTTATGGATTGCGGCCAGGAAGGAAGAGGAGGAGGAGAAATGTCTCAAGCAGTTCAAGAGTCAGGCATACAGAGAGATCAACTCAAGTTGTAACTCCTGTCATCACGGTTAGTGAGTGCTAAAAATTTAACACCCGCCTGCCTCACCACGGCCCCGCTTGGCCGGTTGCGGCGGTCGCGCGTGTGGCACACCTTGGTCCTTTTCCGACCTCTCAAATTAATTGGAATAATTCCCACCATATAAGTCAAATCAAAGACACTTTAGATTCCCATCCAAGTACAAATAATAATTCCCACAATTATAAACCATAGAGTTTATTGATTTATAGAATATATAAATGGGCCTAGCCCATAATAAATCCAACAAAGATCTACACCATCCCGACTTGCCATTATTCATCGTTGGAATTGTCAAACAAGATCCGACCACCGCAGACACCATGCAATTGCCAAGGCCACCAAGACAAAAGGCATATGCCTCCTCTCCATACTAATATCATAGCTTGCACTTGCCTTCATGATAGCCACCTCGTTGCTAAAGCTCACCATTAGTATGGCACCCTTGGTCGATGGACGGCATTGTCTCGATGACGTTGATAGGCACTACCTAGATCATCACATCACTATCGGTTCAAAAACCATCTTGACCGCCGAGGTTTTGAAATGGCGGCACCAAACTAGAAATGATGTAGTGGCCCTCCTTAGTGTCAGTTATAAAAACCAATTGTCATGTGAATCCAATAGTGATGTGTTTGTTTAGGAAATCCAAAAGATAAGCTAAAATTGAAACATAAAAAATATAATCAGAGGATCGACTTAGAACGTGTTGATCCCTACAAGTGAGCAGATCCGACGGTGGGCATGTGGATCTCGGCTATGGAAGCCTGGATATGACCTGTCAATGAGCGGTTCGGATATGGGCACGTGGATCTAGCGGCAATGTGCTCGGGGACAATGGGCTTGATGGTTGGGGTTTGAGATGAATTAGAGCCCGGAAGGATGGGGGACTAAGCTTGGTGGCATTTTTTTAATTTGTGAAATCTTTCACTGGCCTCCAATATTTTGATTAATGGAGGTAGGCAAAGTATGCATTAATGCTAACCTTTAGATGGAGGCAGATGCTTTTCTCGCCTTGATTCGTCCATTGTGACCATCTTGGAAAGTTTTTCTATTGTAGTGCACTTATCTTATTTTGACACTTTAATGTGCATTAATTAAACTAATATTGATTGTTAATTGCAATCCTTATCCCATGTTCAATAACTAACTAGACTAATTCTTCACACTAACCTAGTCATGTTCTTATTCCATCAATCCACTTATGCATCGAAACAAAGTTGCCACAACAACACATGGAGTATTATTAAGTTTCTAGAAGTTTTAGGCTCCACCACTATGTATAATCATTGTTAGTTTAAATAGACCTTGTTATCTCATTTTTCTGAAATAATAGCCTTCCCTACGTCTGAATATTGCCTTCGCCCGTGCCTATGCTGGACCACAAAGTGCGACATGCACCCTATTTTTATTTGGTGGTGCTCCTATTGCTGTTTATTTTATCCAATTAACTCCATCTAATCAACAGGCTCATGCATGATGAACTTTTTGATAACTGCAACTAACTGGTGCTAGTTCATTGATCAATTTGGATAACATATGTACGAACAATGTTCCAAATATTTGTTTTGATTTTATTTATGATAGATAATACCATGGGTTTCTAAATATCCGGCATCACTCAATAACTTGAATGCTCTCCATCATCGTGTGGCTCATCATATCTCTAGTGTTGGTTACTTCCTCTCGCACGAACAAGTTCATGACGTCTATGGCACTGTCCGCTACACACGGCTTGTGACTACTAAATGTATGAAATGGCATTCGTTGTGTCCTTTATGCGACAATGGCTCCTTATCGCTATCACTATGACTTAGTGGCTTGGATTTAACAGCTTAAAACTTAGTGCCAGTTCTTTGGCATGGTGCAGTGAGTCCTTATAGTAGCTATTCTTTGATGCAGTCATCCGCTAGAGTGGCCCAAGTGTAAAACTAGTTCGTTTTTAGTTTAAGATATATTTGATCATGAATCAACTCCTCGAACACAAGTGAATAAATATCTATACTATTTAAGTTATATGATTATTAGTCTATTGTTAGTTTGTGTTTAGTTGATTTGTTTATATGTAAGAAAGTCATTATTTAAGATATACATATATTGAAATTATACGAGATTATGAGATAGCATTATTGGAAGTCAACATCTGCTATAGCGTCTGCTATCCGTGATCCACTTTGTAGACATCAATCTGCTACAAACCCGCTAATTGCTAACTATTAGGTAGACAAACACACATATCCGTTTTGGCGTTGCAATAGCCACCACCCCTGTAGCCGTGGTCCTTGCATTGCTTACTGCAATAAGCATTTAAGATGGCTCTGTTTCCTCCATAGCAATTGATCTCCAATCTTGAACTGCTTATTTCAGCAACTGCTTCCATGTCTAAAATCACAAAACAAATTGCCGTACTGTTAGCCATTTGATGACTGAAGCAACACTTGCTACAAGCCAGAATGTGCCTATAAATTTAAGTGTTGACGGAATCTTATACGAAATAGTTTCTATACATACATTGTGACCCTGAAACAAGAAGCATGGTCAAGACGAAGCCAATGGTTGCTAGTTTCTTGTAGGACGACATGATTGTAGACAAGTGCTAGTGTGCTACATACCAAAAGGACCTTGTCTAATGGCTACTACTTATAGAGGTTGGCTTAGCCTTGTGGCCTTATTCAAGTATGTTGTGTACTATTTATTTCTAGGAAAATCTTAATGACTTCTCACTTTCAATATGGACAAACAAACCTAAAATTATGAAAGGGACATCTATACAAAATAGTTATAGGTTTTAGCCTAATCTATTGGACTCCATTCAATACTTGTCAAATATGGATATGCAACTTGATTATTTGATGCAACATTGATTTGGTGCATTTTTGCTCTTTTCTAGCAAAAAATTAATGGCTTATCACTCACAGTTGCTTCGTGTATTTTGTGTTCGATGGCTACTACTCCCGTACTCCATCTAAAGTCACATGGAACCCAAAGCAACCCAAGTATGATGATTAATTATTTCCTTATTGATTTATTGCCTACATGTAACACCCCTAAATTTGCATTTTTGGAAATAGGAGTAAAAATGATTTTTATTGAATTTTGTGCTCATGAAAACCTAGGTAAAATAATATTTTCACTAAACTAAAATTAATCATAGGGCTAGCAACATGTTGGTGCATACATGCTGGTGCATTTTGATTTATGTGATGAGTGGGTTTGATCCAAAACTCAAAATGATTTCATATGTTTTTGAAAACGGGTTTTAAAAAGGTTTTGAAATAAAAGAAACTAAAAGAAAAATGAATTTCCTCTCCATCTCCTATATGCCTCGTGTCTCTTTTCTTGATGGTATAATAATCCTTGAAGCAAGAGGCTATTCTTTATTTTCTATCTTAATAAGTGGTCGTGGTTTTTCTTCTAGTGCAACAAATCTTTTTCTTTCTCTCCTTGGATCATCGATCTGTAAGTCGTGCATGACAAGGACTTTAGCACGATCCAAACTCAACGTCTATAAATAGCTAGCTAACCCGGCCAGCCCATCGACGACCCTTTTCTAAACTTACGGAAACAAACCAATCCATCATGCCGCTGTGCCTTGCCCTAACTCTGTCCGGCTGCCGTGCTAACTGCTAGGTCTTACCAAGCGAAAGCGCCGCCGCCGCAGCTGTTGACGCCGTCGGCTGCCTCTCCATTGACTGCGACCTATTGCCGAGCCCTCGTCGAGGTGACGAAGCTGCCACTGACCTTACCTCCTTCTCTGTTGCTCTCTGTTTTGTTCATACCACAGCCGATATCTCGCAGGATGCTGCGGCCGCTTCGCCGAGTTCGGATCGGTAGGCGTGGCCACCGTGAGCCTGTCGTTTCGCAGCTTCGTCACCGCTGTAAGATCGCCATCCAGTTTCTACGTGCGGTGAGCGAGCCTAGCTTTTCTATCTTTCTTTCTGCTCTCGGTTCTGATATTCACCCGTAATCCATCATATACCCTGATTCATGTACACGTCTTCTCCAGCCGACGATGCGCTCGTTGTCTTCCTGTCTAAGTTTACCACAGACATCGCTCTGCAAGTCGTCAATTCCGTCTCCTGGTCCTGGATCAGTCGGCGAGCTGCCGTTTCCTTCATCATGTCCAGCCATATATGCAGGATCATCAACGTTGTCGTCCGTTGGTGAGCACATCTCCATCCATGCGTTTTGATTACCACTGACTGCTGCTCTTGCATGTGTGATATGTGTCTACATGCCTCATCTTTATATATGGTTAATAATCGTGCCTATTCAAATCCCTTTTCATCTCTTTCAGATCAAAGCAAGTTCTCTTGTTATATATCAATACATCATATATGTATTTCAGAGCTCATGATATACTTGTTGTATAGCCACTGCCGAGCTCCATGTGGACCAAAATTCCTTGTGGTGAGTGTTACCGTAATTCCTCACTCCATCCCTACGCTGTAGAAACCCGAGGCATGTACGTAGCTTTGATCAAAGTCAAGCTAGCTTCATCGTCGATCATAGTCATCAGCATGCGCCTAACCTTGCCTTGCTAGCTTTTAATGACGTAAATCCTTGCTAGATGATGTCAATCCTTGCCGTGATGACATCATGGGGTTTTCTTGCCGTTTTCCTTCACAAAAGAAAATCTAGAAATACTCAGATATATCATGAGTCACTATGGTCCAATTTCCGTTTTCATATATTACAGCTTTGCCATTGATTTCAAATGTTTATAAAATCTCTGTTTCAACTCCGTTTTGGTCCTTTCAAAATGCGTTGGATTCGTAATTTCATAAACTACGCATTAGTGCTACTGTTAGTTCAGTTTGTCGCTGTTAGATTTCGAGTTCATATTTAATGCATTATTAGTCCATAGAAAAAAACTTGGAAAATTCATATCGTCGCCGTTATAGCTCCGTTTTCGGTGAATTTGACGTCTATGTGATCGTGGAAACGATTAGAGTTATTTTATAAACTTTCCTTTCTATTTATTTATGATTGGTGTACTGTTCTAATATAGTCATATTGTTTGGTTCGTGTATGATTGCTCGAATGCTTGTGTGGTGCTCTATAATCGTGTCCAGTCGGTGAGCTTTGCGTTGATGATATGAAAGTTGGTGCTCAAGAAGAAGTGGAGATCAAGAAGCAGTTCTATGAAGATTTGGGATTTGAAGAAAGGATCTAAATTTAAGGCAAGTATAGTTTGGATTATCTTTTAGTGACCATGATCTAATAAGCTTGATTAATAAATATATGATTAAACATAAAAGATGACTTACCTGTAAGCGATCATCCGGGACTTAACGTGCCACTGTGGGGGCTATATGGCTCTGGCTCTAGTGCATTCAAGAGACCTTTTCTAGCTTGTGAGAGGGAGGGCTGAATTGGGTATAGGGCGGCTCCTCCATGGTGTGTGTAGCCGGGTAGGTTGTGTGCCACTTTGGGAGGAGGGATTCCCTATATCCGACGACAAGGCGACCCTTGCTTGTTAGACGAACTTTGGGTGGCTTTATAGTGAGACCCTGCTCTTGCACCTTGGAAGTGTTATGGGAGTAATTAACCCGAGCAAATGGGAATCACGACTCACAGGTAAAGGGTACACCTCTGCGCAGAGTTAAATCGATTATCGTCCGTGCCCACGGTTAGGGCGGCCAAGGGATTCTTATGGAATAAGTGATCACCCCCTTAATTTGAGAATGTTGTTTAATTGTTATTCTTTAATTATGTTTACTTGATCATGTGGTTAAGAGATTATACTTGTTATACTTGCGGAGTTCGACATGGACTCACTCTTGCAATTTCCTCCACACCTCAGGAGTGGAGTTTAGGCTTGTGATCAACCAGTCAGTTTGGATCCAGTGGAGTGGAGTCTAATCTGAAGATCGGAGTGTATTCTCGTTGATTGCTACCTAAGGGTATATCTCTATCTACTACTAAGTACGTTATTTTTAAGCATTGTTTACTGATACTGCCCCTACTTGTAGCTATCTGTGAGATTTGTCTTCAGTGACTCACATATAGTGTATATCTGGTTTTGTCCTTAAAATCGGATATTACACTACATCAATGTTGGGTCAGTCCATGAAACCCAAAACCAAGTCCGGCCCATCGGCTCTCATAGCTCTTCTTTGTCCATGGCAACCCATGTGCTCCTTCACTTCATTGAAAGAGACAAGATTTAAGGAGGTTCAACAGTAGACATGTGGGATGAGTGTTGATGGTAATTAACTCCAATTTTAAACTGTCAACTAATGCAAAGAAACAACTGAAATAAACCAAAGTGCCTTGAAATTGGATTTAAACCTAACGAGTTTCATGTCATAGATGATGAAGATGAACTCTTCGCTGGGAAGAAGACGACGAAGCTCTAGGAGGAAGAAGATGACGTAGATCGGTGGCGGCTCACCGGGATGATGATCTGTGGCGACACACGTGAGGAAGATGACAACGTCGATTGGCGGCGATCGCTTGGGCATTCGCGAAGACGCTCCCTAAAAACCCAATTACCGATCCCCCGTGCAAGGTCTCGAACGGCAAGGGCTTCGGAGGCACCTGCCCTCTCACCTCTCCGTGCACACAGAGATCACGAGATGGAGAAGCTTTCGTTGCTACAGAGTTGTGAGACTGTTGTCTTTCTCGTCTGAGTACCGAAGGGACCAGGTTCCTTTATGGATTGCGGCCAGGAAGGAAGAGGAGGAGGAGAAATGTCTCAAGCAGTTCAAGAGTCAGGCATACAGAGAGATCAACTCAAGTTGCAACTCCTGTCATCACGGTTAGTGAGTGCTAAAAAATTAACACCCGCCTGCCTCACCACGGCCCCGCTTGGCCGGTTGCGGCGGTGCGCGCGCGTGTGGCACACCTTGGTCCTTTTCCTGACCTCTCAAATTAATTGGAATAATTCCCACCATATAAGTCAAATCAAAGACACTTTAGATTCCCATCCAGTACAAATAATAATTCCCACAATTATAAACCATAGAGTTTATTGATTTATAGAATATATAAATGGGCCTAGCCCATAATAAATCCAACAGTATCTACACCATCCTGACTTGCCATTATTCATCGTTGGAATTGTCAAACAAGACTGACCAGCTGCAGACACCATGCAATTGCCAAGGCCACCAAGACAAAAGGCATATGCCTCCTCTCCATACTAATATCATAGCTTGCACTTGCCTTCATGATAGCCACCTCGTTGCTAAAGCTCACCATTAGTATGGCACCCTTGGTCGATGGACGGCATTGTCTCTGATGACGTTGATAGGCACTACCTAGATCATCACATCACTATCGGTTCAAAAACCATCTTGACTGCCAGGTTTTGAAATGGCAGAACCAAACTAGAAATGATGTAGTGGCCCTCCTTAGTGTCAGTTATAAAAACCAATTGTCATGTGAATCCAATAGTGATGTGTTTGTTTAGGAAATCCAAAAAATAAGCTAAAATTGAAACATAAAAAATATAATCAGAGGATCTGACTTAGAACGTGTTGATCCCTACAAGTGAGCAGATCCGACAGTGGGCATGTGGATCTAGCTATGGAAGCCTGGATATGACTGTCAATGAGCAGATTCGGATATGGGCATGTGGATCTAGCGGCAATGTGCTCGGGGACAATGGGCTTGATGGTTGGGGCTTGAGATGAATTAGAGCCCGGAAGGATGGGGGACTAAGCTTGGTGGCATTTTTTTAATTTGTGAAATCTTTCACTGGCCTCCAATATTTTGATTAATGGAGGTAGGCAAAGTATGCATTAATGCTAACCTTTAGATGGAGGCGATGCTTTTCTCGCCTTGATTCGTCCAAAGTGACCATCTTGGAAAGTTTTTCTATTGTAGTGCACTTATCTTATTTTGACACTTTAATGTGCATTAATTAAACTAATATTGATTGTTAATTGCAATCCTTATCCCATGTTCAATAACTAACTAGACTAATTCTTCACACTAACCTAGTCATGTTCTTATTCCATCAATCCACTTATGCATCGAAACAAAGTTGCCACAACAACACATGGAGTATTATTAAGTTTCTAGAAGTTTTAGGCTCCACCACTATGTATAATCATTGTTAGTTTAAATAGACCTTGTTATCTCATTTTTCTGAAATAATAGCCTTCCCTACGTCTGAATATTGCCTTCGCCCGTGCCTATGCTGGACCACAAAGTGCGACATGCACCCTATTTTTATTTGGTGGTGCTCCTATTGCTGTTTATTTTATCCAATTAACTCCATCTAATCAACAGGCTCATGCATGATGAACTTTTTGATAACTGCAACTAACTGGTGCTAGTTCATTGATCAATTTGGATAACATATGTACAGAACAATGTTCCAAATATTTGTTTTGATTTTATTTATGATAGATAATACCATGGGTTTCTAAATATCTGGCATCACTCAATAACTTGAATGCTCTCCATCATCGTGTGGCTCATCATATCTCTAGTGTTGGTTACTTCCTCTCTCGCACGAACAAGTTCATGACGTCTATGGCACTGTCCGCTACACACGGCTTGTGACTACTAAATGTATGAAATGGCATTCGTTGTGTCCTTTATGCGACAATGGCTCCTTATCGCTATCACTATGACTTAGTGGCTTGGATTTAACAGCTTAAAACTTAGTGCCAGTTCTTTGGCATGGTGCAGTGAGTCCTTATAGTAGCTATTCTTTGATGCAGTCATCCGCTAGAGTGGCCCAAGTGTAAAACTAGTTCGTTTTTAGTTTAAGATATATTTGATCATGAATCAACTCCTCGAACACAAGTGAATAAATATCTATACTATTTAAGTTATATGATTATTAGTCTATTGTTAGTTTGTGTTTAGTTGATTTGTTTATATGTAAGAAAGTCATTATTTAAGATATACATATATTGAAATTATACGAGATTATGAGATAGCATTATTGGAAGTCAACGTCTGCTATAGCATCTGCTATCCGTGATCCGCTTTGTAGACATCAATCTGCTACAAACCCGCTAATTGCTAACTATTAGGTAGACAAACCATATCCGTTTTGGCGTTGCAATAGCAACCACCCCTGTAGCCGTGGTCCTTGCATTGCTTACTGCAATAAGCATTTAAGATGGCTCTGTTTCCTCCAACGCAATTGATCTCCAATCTTGAACTGCTTATTTCAGCAACTGCTTCTATGTCTAAAATCACAAAACAAATTGCCGTACTGTTAGCCATTTGATGACTGAAGCAACACTTGCTACAAGCCAGAATGTGCCTATAAATTTAAGTGTTGACGGAATCTTATATGAAATAGTTTCTATACATACATTGTGACCCTGAAACAAGAAGCATGGTCAAGACGAAGCCAATGGTTGCTAGTTTCTTGTAGGACGACATGATTGTAGACAAGTGCTAGTGTGCTACATACCAAAAGGACCTTGTCTAATGGCTACTACTTATAGAGGTTGGCTTAGCCTTGTGGCCTTATTCAAGTATGTTGTGTACTATTTATTTCTAGGAAAATCTTAATGACTTCTCACTTTCAATATGGACAAACAAACCTAAAATTATGAAAGGGACATCTATACAAAATAGTTATAGGTTTTAGCCTAATCTATTGGACTCCATTCAATACTTGTCAAATATGGATATGCAACTTGATTATTTGACGCAACATTGATTTGGTGCATTTTTGCTCTTTTCTAGCAAAAAATTAATGGCTTATCACTCATAGTTGCTTCGTGTATTTTGTGTTCGATGGCTACTACTCCCGTACTCCATCTAAAAATCACATGGAACCCAAAGCAACCCAGTATGATGATTAATTATTTCCTTATTGATTTATTGCCTACGTCAGTGTTGGGTCAGTCCATGAAACCCAAAACCAAGTCCGGCCCATCGGCTCTCATAGCTCTTCTTTGTCCATGGCAACCCATGTGCTCCTTCACTTCATTGAAAGAGACAAGATTTAAGGAGGTTCAACAGTAGACATGTGGGATGAGTGTTGATGGTAATTAACTCCAATTTTAAACTATCAACTAATGCAAAGAAACAACTGAAATAAACCAAAGTGCCTTGAAATTGGATTTAAACCTAATGAGTTTCATGTCATAGACGATGAAGATGAACGCTTCGCTGGGAAGAAGACGACGAAGCTCTGGGAGGAAGAAGATGACGTAGATCGGTGGCGGCTCATCGGGACGACGATCTGTGGCGACACATGTGAGGAAGATGACAACGTTGATTGGCGGCGATGGCTTGGGCATTCACAAAGATGCTCCCTAAAAACCCAATTACCGATCCCCCGTGCAAGGTCTCGAACGGCAAGGGCTTCGGAGGCACCTGCCCTCTCACCTCTCCGTGCACACGGAGATCACGAGATGGAGAAGCTTTCGTTGCTGCAGAGTTGTGAGACTGTTGTCTTTCTCGTCTGAGTATCGAAGGGACCAGGTTCCTTTATGGATTGCGGCCAGGAAGGAAGAGGAGGAGGAGAAAGGTCTCAAGCAGTTCAAGAGTCAGGCATACAGAGAGATCAACTCAAGTTGTAACTCCTGTCATCACGGTTAGTGAGTGCTAAAAATTTAACATCCGCCTACCTCACCACGGCCCCGCTTGGCCGGTTGCGGCGGTGCGCGCGCGTGTGGCACACCTTGGTCCTTTTCCTGACCTCTCAAATTAATTGGAATAATTCCCACCATATAAGTCAAATCAAAAACACTTTAGATTCCCATCTGATACAAATAATAATTCCCACAATTATAAACCATAGAGTTTATTGATTTATAGAATATATAAATGGGCCTAGCCCATAATAAATCCAATAGTATCTACACCATCCCGACTTGCCATTATTCATCGTTGGAATTGCCAAACAAGACCCCGACCAGCCGCGAGACACCATGCAATTGCCAAGGCCACCAAGACAAAAGGCATATGCCTCCTCTCCATACTAATATCATAGCTTGCACTTGCCTTCATGATAGCCACCTCGTTGCTAAAGCTCACCATTGGTATGGCACCCTTGGTCGATGGACGGCATTATCTCTGATGACGTTGATAGGCACTACCTAGATCATCACATCACTATCGGTTCAAAAACCATCTTGACTACTAGGTTTTGAAATGGCAGCACCAAACTAGAAATGATGTAGTGGCCCTCCTTAGTGTCAGTTATAAAAACCGATTGTCATGTGAATCCAATAGTGATGTGTTTGTTTAGGAAATCCAAAAAATATGCTAAAATTGAAACATAAAAAATATAATCAGAGGATCTGACTTAGAACGTGTTGATCCCTATGAGTGAGCAGACCTGACAGTGGGCATGTGGATCTGGCTATGGAAGCCTAGATACGACTGTCAATGAGCAGATTCGGATATGGGTGTTGACACCTCTAACACCACTCACGCTAAGTTGTCATCCCTAGCATGGCGCCAGAAGTGTTGGTATAGAAACTGCTCCTCTAGTCAAGAAAAATATAGGATCCGCAAGCCAACAGATAATACACCATCGTAGCATTTTACCAGGAAGTATTCATATTTAGCTCAAAGGAAAGAACTAAGGACTTAAACAATGAGATGAACTTGCTAAACACGACTACTTATGAGTGATTGATTGCACAGTCACATACTTTGGCAGAGGGGTAAACCATGATAAATAAGGGAATATAAAGTAATAAGCTCAGGGTATAAATCACACAGAGATTAGATATAGACTACTCAACATAAGGTAGGTTGACATCTGATTAGTGCAAGAAATATAAATCCTATGTAGGTTCTAATCTACTAAGTCATTCATCTACTCCAACTCTACACTATCATATACAGCACAAAAGACTCTTCATCTATGTATAAGGATCATTGCTATAACAAGCCAAGACATAGCGGGACTTACTATGCAACTTTGGTTCTCGCTAGACCTACTAACGGGGATGGAATACAAAGGACTCAATGGAACTCACTTCCACGATCTACCACACGACCCGGCCAATAGGGTGCATTTGCGGTAAACGGCATCTAAGCACCATGCTCACATGAAATCTACCACCTAACCCTCCCGCGAAGAGAGCTAAGCGCTTTGCAAACATATACATAAACTTATTACCAATCATAACCATATCAAATGTAGAACTAGAATAAACTAGGAACATAATAAATAGAAACATAATGATATTAGAATAAAGTCACAAGAATAGATACAAGATAATACCAAATTCGATGATGAAGATCCGGGAAATCCGAGCACAGCGCCCGATTCTTCCTCTATCTAGTCTAAACCTATGTAGAACTTGAAGATCTAGAGTAGCTATTCTAATTCTCTGGTGGAGATGTCTCTCTAAACCCTGGCTTTGCTTGATGGCTACCTCGAATAATGAATTCTTGAATGAATTAGGGTTTAGCCGGGGGCCGGGGCTCAATATATAGCCCCCTAGGATGCACCACAGCCATCGGATCAAACCGACCTAAATGGACGATAATTATTGCTCCTCAAGGTTGGTGGAGGCAGGATCCACGAGCCTTCACCTGATTGATGGAGGTGGGCAGTTGTTGACATTTCTAACGCCACTCAGTGTTAGGTTGTCATCCCCAACATGGCGCCAAAAATGCTTTGGTACTAAATAATGCAACCGCTACTAGAAATAAATATGGGATCCGCAAGCGCACGGATAATACCGATGTAGCATTTTAACCAGGAGTAATCCAGGTATCGTTATTTATATTTTACCACTGGGAAGGGAAGGCACTTTGGATAATGAGTGATGAGCAATGCACATGCGATAATGGAGAGCTTAACCTTGTCTCGTATTAATCATCTCATACGGGGCAAGTGTCACATAAAATATAGGAATGAATGATAAATGACATAAGATAAATGAGAGCATTTAGCCACATAAAATAATAGTAATAAGCCATCTCAACTTAGCGCTCTAAGCTTATAACACTAGCATGGACTAGGATGATCTAGGGTATAATCCTATGTTATTCTAACTACAAAGTCAAAGCATACAATGATTAGTGCAAGAACATCTAGCAATCATGGCGGGAAAAGGTTACATCTATGCATAGTGATATTACCGAGAAGACTAGAGACATAGCAATGACTTCAATGTAATAGGTTGTTCTACTAAGACCTACCAACGGGGATGGAATACAAAGGACTCAATGGAACTGTCACTTCCGCGATCTACCACACGACCCGGCCAATAGGGTGTAATCGCAGATAAATACGGTCTAGGCACCACGCCTACACAATATTTACCACTCACCCATCGATCTAATGAGTAAGCGCTATACGATCCTATGCATAAACATAATTCTAGTCCATCTATGCTAAACATATAATCAAAGTGAACTAAGAACAATATAATTGAGAATATAATCAAATAGAGCAAAGTCAAGTCTAATATAATAGAATAGAATAAAGTACTACTCATAGTATCACGAACAATGATGAATATTACAAGAATGTAGAGGGGAATTACCAATAACTCCGACAGATCCGGACTCCAAGCTAGGCTTGATTCCCTCTAGATCTATTCCTATGTAGCTATGCTACTAAACTATGGAGCTCTAATTGAGATGGTGGCTCGGCTTCTCGAATTCGATGAGAGAATGAACTCTTGAATCAATTAGGGTTTCAACCGGGGGCCGGGGCTCAATATATAGCCCCCTAGGATGAACCACAGCCCTCGGATCAAACCGACCTAAATGGACGATAATTATTCATCCTCAAAGGCGGTGGAGGCGGGATCCACGAGACTCCACCCGATTGGTGGAGATGGGGAGTCGGCCGACTCCCCCGGGTCGCCCGACCGCCCACCCCCGCGGTGGGGCCCAGCCTTCGGGGGTCGCCTTCCGGAGTCTTCTAGATTATACAATTTTACCCGTTCGGTCTTTATCTCTATGTAATCATGACATGTGGGCCTCCTTTGGTTCTCTTTACGATAACCCCCGCAAAATAGACAATCACCAAAACTCGTGGAATTCTCGTGTAACCCCTATATCTAACGGTGAACTCATATTAGTCCTTTCTCTTGCCGTGTTGACAATATAAAATTGATACTTAACGACCGTCAACAAACTCCCCAAGCTTACCTTTTGCTCATCCCCGAGCAAAGATAGACTCGATGGATCGGGGAGTTGCTACAATGCTTTCACTCTTCACAAGTACACATGCGTTCAAACAAGAACTCTCCTCCGGATTAGAGTGAACTATCCCGACTCAAAACTCACTCATATTACCTTTCACCATGGGGCTTGTAACCGTCACTTGGGTCTTGAGTAGTTGAAAGATAGAACGGTCAAGTCAAGCGCCATGTTTCTCGCTCTTTGATCAACTATTATCCCGGAGTTTTTGCAAGGTTTTGAAATAAAACTCGAGTTCCTTGTATGAACCTTTCGGTCTCTCATTTGTGGTATTTCGGATCCTTTTCAAGGCATGAGTAGTGTATGCCTTCTCTCTTCTCTCAAAATATGTGGTATTTATGGAACTAAGGCATAGTGGAAAGTGCCTTCTCTCTCTCACCCTACTTTCTAATAGGCTTATGTGGAGCTCATAGGTGGGGAGACACTCAAACTCACTTGCATATATTGCACAGTTAAGACATGGATCCAATAGGAACTAAAATAATAATAAAGTCATATGTGCATGTGAATGAGGAAGTGGAATGGGTGATAAGATGATAATAGGATGATGATAATATGATGGTGATAAGGAAATGATTATGAGGGGTACTCAACTGGTGAACATCTACTTCTACACTCGCTCCTTTGGGGATAACATGACTCCCTTTATTTGGAAAACCTTGAAACTTCTTTGAATGGGAGGACTTGGCTACTCTTTCTTCTCTCTCTTTTTTTTTTCTTTTCTCTCTTTTTTTTTAGAATAACCAATCCTCTGGAAACGAAACTTTAGCAACGGGGAGTGTATAACTTGAAAGGATAATGACTGGAGCTTTTATGTAGGCAAATAGAACGGCGATGATTATCTCTAGATGTTCACTCCCAGGATAGGAATAGTACCTTTCTGGATGAAGTGAAATGAATGGCGTATGTATATGTGGATGGATGGATAGATGGATGCGTACTCCCTGGGTAGGAGCAGCATAGGTGCGTATCTCCAGGGTAGAGACAGCACAATATGTGGGGGAATGTGTACTCCCAAGGTAGGAGCAGCATAGGTGCGTATCTCTAGGGTAGAGATAGCACAATATGTGGTGGATGTGGATCTATATGTAGGTGGTACTTCTAGGGACAGAAGTAGCACAGAATGAATGTAGTATTTATAAAATGGGTGCATGCTTCTGAGGACAGAAGTAGCATAGATCAATGGATGGAGAGCACATAGTATTGACTTTAACTGCATGACTGGTTCCTTATGGGTCCATAGCATAATCACACTCAATGCCTATAAAGACTACACTCAAGCCTACAATATGATCTATATAGATAGATGGGTTTTCCTAATCTAGCAAGCATGAATATATGGCTGTGGTAGGAATTTTGAACTCTCATCATAAAGAAACTCATCACGCAGGAATTTAATATTCAAATAAATTCTCCAGAACTCTAGTATCCCTAGGAACAAGATGGACAGCAGCTCAAAACTTTTCCATATCATATCCGTCAACTACCTAGACTTAGATCAAGCATTCGCTACCCACAAGTTTCGGGTTCGAGTAAATCTCAAATTTAAACAAGTTGTGTCCAAAACTCGGGAGAGTGCAAGGTTGAAAACTAGGTACTTGAAAGGAATTACTGTGGCGAGCAACTATTCATCATTTCCATATAAGAGCTTATTCTAGGGTTCATTTTAGCAGGCAGACTTTTCACATACTCTCCTATATTTTATTTTGAAAACTTAATAAATAGATAGATAGATAAGCTAGTGATACTTAGCTGGATGTTGACGTAGTCTCTTGGTGTTGCTGACTGGCAGTGAAGGCGTACTACTCCTCCTGGAGTGTTAGGGATGATGGCTGTAGAGACAACACTACTACTGTTGAAGACAACACTTCGACAGGGGACATGACGTCCTTTTGCCTGTTAGCCCTTCTTGGTCCTTTAAATTCTGTGAAGCTCAAATAGACAACAAAGCTTGTGGAACTGATTAAGCGTTAGTGATAAACCTCTAAGCCTTGAATGTCTAGAACCTTCTTAACATAAAAATCTTTTTAGCGAGGATCTTAATATTTTTACAATTTTATATTTATGATATGCGGTAGAAAAATACAACTAAGACAAAAACTCATCATGCCGGAATTTAATATTTTCACGAGATAAATTCTCGAACTCTAGTATCTCTAGGAACAAGATGGATAGCAGCTCAAAACCTTCCCATATCATACCCGTCAACCACCTAGACTTAGATCAAGTGTTCGCTACCCACAAGTTTCAGGTTCAGAGCAAATCTTAAGTCTAAACAATTGTCTCCAAAACTCGGGAGAGTGCAAGGTTGAAAACTAGGTACTTGAAAGGAATTACGGCAGAGCAACTATTCATCATCTCCATGTAGAGTTTATTCTAGGGGATCACTTCAAAGACAAATTGCAAGAGCTCTCCAAAAGTAGAAAAGATAAATAAGGAAATCTTTCTGGGTTTCTATGGTTATGCATCTTTTTTAGTTGTTTTAACAAAGCACACTTTAATAAGGCATAAATAGATACGTTGGAAACACTTAGCTTGGTATACGGGGGTTGCTCTCCCCCAAGCTGGATGTTGACATAGTCTGCTGATGTTGCTGACAGGCACTGAAGATGTTCTAGTTCTCTAGGAGTGTTGTAGATAGCTGCTGTTGGAGACAGCGTTCAATTGTCGCGGGCAGCACTCCGACAGGGGACTGGATGTCCTTTTGCCTGTTAGCTCCTCTTGATCCTTGATGTTCTGTGAAGCTCAAATAGACAACAAAGCTTGTGGAACTGATTAAGTGTTAGTGATAAAACCTCTAGGCCTCGGTTGTCTAGAACTTTCTTAACTTAGAACTCATTCTAACAGGATCACAAGAAATATTTTTATCTTTTTTATTATTTAAGGAATGCGAGACGGGGAAAGATAAATATCTTTGAGAAATTATTTTTGCGCCACCACAAAGAATGATTATCCACATGGGGCTTAAAGTTTTTCTACGGATGCAAATGCACAACATCTTTATTTTCTTTTCTAATGCAAAGATAAAAGAGTAAAGATGCAACTAAGATGCAAGTAGGAAAATAAATATGCTAAGGTAAAAATATAATGCTGAAAAGTAATTGCTTGATAAATACCAAGTTACCTCTTGGCGCGGCGTTCGGTGGTTTTAAGTCCTCCGAACAGGGACTTGTCATGTTCGCTCATTTTTCAAGGGGCGCATTGGCTGGCGCCTCGGATGATGTCGCCTCTTGTGAAGGAATTGATTCTGATTTTACTTTTACTTTCCATACCTTCTTTGTTGGAGAAGATGACCTTGAGGAGGAAGCTTCTTGGGGTACTTGGTTTTCTTCTGGTAGCACCTCTTCGGGTTCTTCTACAATGTTCTTCTCTTCGGGTATCAATCTTCATATCTAGACACTTCTCCCTCATAGTCGGCCCATCCATCTCGTAGTGATGTTCTTCTTGTTACGCGACGGGTACGCTGCCTTCTCCTTGCTGTTCTTCTTGGGCTCCTCGGTGATTATATAATTATTATTGAAGTAGCGGCGTACCTTCTCAGTAGGAAAGTGGAAGTGAATCTCTCCTGTCCCAATATAGATGATAGCTCTGGTGGTGTTCTGGAATGGTCTTCCTAGGATGATTGGAGGGTCGTAGTCATCTCCCATATCGATGACTAGGAAGTCTGTAGGGACATAGTGATCATCTATCTGGATGAGGACATCCTTCACTTCTCCTTCGACGAAGCGGAATGTCTGGTCTGCCATCTGCAGTTGTGCATAGGTAGGCTCCAAAGGCATAGTGCCATATAGATACTCATAGGTTACCTTGGCCATGATGTTGACGCCCGATCCGGTGTCACAGACATGCTTTATTGAAAGAGCTTCGTTGATGGAGCATTGAATGGTTGGGACACACAGGGGTCATCCTTCTTGATCGAGACGTGGGGACTTGAGTAAGTGGTCATGCTCCTTGTGGACTGCGGTGACCAACCTCACTTGTCTCCGTCTTCTTGGTCTTCTTATTCTTGTTCTTGCTCTTCTTAGCTGGATTCTTCTTCTTCTCACATTGTTGATGAGGGTGTGCTTTGGGAACTGCAAAGCACTTTGTTCTTGAAGAGGAAGGTTTCTCTCTTGCCCTTGATGTTGAAGATAATCTTGGCGGTGTTGGCATACATGATGGCTCCGGCGGTGTTCAAGAATGGTCGTCCCGAATGATAGGGGACCTTTCATCACCGCCGTATCCACTACCACGAAGTCTGCTGGGACATACGAGTTGCCTACTCGTACACATATGTCTTCAAGTACTCCCAAAGGGACACGGAGTGACTGATCTGCAAGCTATAAGTACATGGTTGTGTATGCTAAGGGGCATCGAATAGCTTCTCATATATCACTCTTGGCATAATGTTGATGCTTGAACCGAAGAAGTCACGAGTTGCCTCATTGAAATTGGTACTTCCAATGGAGATCGGAATGGCTGGTCTCCCGATCGCCCTTCTTGATTGGCGAGTTGAGTCTATCCATGACCCCTTCGATGGATCACTCCGGCTATCTTCTACATTGAATATATCAACAAGATTTGCGAGTCTCGAGCTCTTCGGGTTGTCCCGCGGTTTACCTTGACCGGTGGAAGGAGCAAGGTTAACAAGCCGTTGTACCATGTGACTCAAGTATCTTGTTGAAGCTGAGCTGACTCTTGATGGCATTGGAAAAGCCATCCATTCTTGGCGAGTGTCTCTAGGACCTTGTCATTTGATGCCGGCTTCTTGGACAGATTGTCCATCATCTTGCCTTGGTTCAAGCACTAACTCTCTCAAAGGCGGCTGGTTGTAATTATTGTAGGAGGAGTTGTTATCTTGATAATTGCACGAATAATTGCACGAGTAGTTAGGCCTCTGCGTTGATTCCAACCTTGATTCTGCGAGGACGATAGTAATTATTATTGTTGTTGTTATTGAGGTAGTTCACGTCCTCCTTCATTTCTCGGCGTTTAGCACCCGTGTGCCCAGTCTCTCCACACTCTTCACATGTCATGCGAGCATCATGTATATGCATGACTTCTTTCTTCTCTCGGGGCTCTCTCATCGAGCCTCTTCATTAGCAAATCCATTTTGGCGACACGATGTCTACCTCTTTCACTGGTGCATTCCTCCACCTCTCTTGCGGGTCCGAGTTCTTTCTTCACTCCGGCCTTGGTTGGATGCCATCTTCTCCACAAGAGCCGTGGCTTGAGGAATAGTGAGTGATAAGAATGCACCTCCGGCAGCGGCATCCATCGTCTCACGTGTCTTGTTGCTTTGAGCCCATGGCAGAATGTCTGCATAAGCGGCCAATTCTCCATGCCATGATGAGGACACTCGAGGATGTAATCTTGAAAGCGCTCCCAAGCTTCGGGACAGTCTCATCATGGTGTTGCTGAAAACTTGATATCTTCCCGCGAAGAGCATTTGTCTTGCCCATGGGGAAGAACTTCGCCAAGAAATTGGTGGAACATAGTGCCCACGTAGTATTCTTCTCCTTATTGGCGTAGAACCACGCTTCGCTCTCCCCAAGAGTGAGAATGGGAAAAGGCGAAGTAGTATAGCATCTCTCGGGGACATCCTTGATAGTGAATGTGCTACAAATCTCCGGGAAGTGTTGGAGATGAGCACTAGCATCTTCATGGGCCTTCCCACGAACCGGCTTGCTTGCACCATGTTGATTAGCGCAGGCTTGAGCTCAAAAGCTCCTTCGATGTCCGCAGCTGGTCCAAGTACGAATGTTGTCCGTAGTTGGAGCTGAGAACTCGCGGAGTGACTTGTTTGCCATGGCTTCAAATGCTGGTGTCAATTCTCGAACGAAAGGTTGACTTTCTGCTTCTGACAAACTTCCAAGTTGAGTTGATGATGATTGATTGGTCTTCTTCAACCTGCTTCTGGCTTTCCTAAATAAAGCTTCTGGATCGTCAATATAATTATCAGGAAGAATTGTCTTGATTACCCTGCATAAGATACACAAGTAGACAAAACAAGGGTAATCCTGTAGAGAAGGGTTAGTATGACAAAGACAACTCAATCACATTATCTAGTGCAATGCTGCTCATTATCCATTGGCTTTCAACCTTCCCCGGCAACGGCGCCAAAAATGCTTGTTGACATTTCTAACGCCACTCGGTGTTAGGTTGTCATCCCCAACATGGCGCCAAAAATGCTTTGGTACTAAATAATGCAACTTGCTACTAGAAATAAATATGGGATCCGCAAGCGCACGATAATACCGATGTAGCATTTTAACCAGGAGTAATCCAGGTATCGTTATTTATATTTTACCACTTTGGGAAGGGAAGGCACTTGGATAATGAGTGATGAGCAATGCACATGCGATAATGGAGAGCTTAACCTTGTCTACGTATCAATCATCTCATACGGGTAAGTGTCACATAAAATATAGGAATGAATGATAAATGACATAAGATAAATGAGAGCATTTAGCCACATAAAATAATAGTAATAAGCCATCTCAACTTAGCACTCTAAGCTTATAACACTAGCATGGACTAGGACGATCTAGGGTATAATCCTATGTTATTCTAACTACAAAGTCAAAGCATACAATGATTAGTGCAAGAACATCTAGCAATCATGGCGGGAAAAGGTTACATCTATGCATAGTGATATTACCAGAGAAGACTAGAGACATAGCAATGACTTCAATGTAATAGGTTGTTCTACTAAGACCTAACAACGGGGGATGGAATACAAAGGACTCAACGGAACTGTCACTTCCGCGATCTACCACACGACCCGACCAATAGGGTGTAATCGCAGATAAATACGGTCTAGGCACCACGCCTACACAATATTTACCACTCACCCATCGATCTAATGAGTAAGCGCTATACGATCCTATGCATAAACATAATTCTAGTCCAACTATGCTAAACATATAATCAAAGTGAACTAAGAACAATATAATTGAGAATATAATCAAATAGAGCAAAGTCAAGTCTAATATAATAGAATAGAATAAAGTACTACTCATAGTATCACGAACAATGATGAATATTACAAGAATGTAGAGGGGAATTACCAATAACTCCGACAGATCCGGACTCCAAGTTAGGCTTGATTCCCTCTAGATCTATTCCTATGTAGCTATGCTACTAAACTATGGAGCTCTAATTGAGATGGTGGCTCGCTTCTCGAATTCGATGAGAGAATGAACTCTTGAATCAATTAGGGTTTCAACCAGGGGGCCGGGGCTCGAATATATAGCCCCTAGGATGAACCACGGCCCTCGGATCAAACCGACCTAAATGGACGATAATTATTCATCCTCAAAGGCGGTGGAGGCGGGATCCACGAGACTCCACCCGATTGGTGGAGATGGGGAGTCGGCCGACTCCCCCCACAGGGTCGCCGACCGCCCACCCCCCGGTGGGGCCCAGCCTTCGGGGTCGCCTTCAGTCTTCTAGATTATACAATTTTACCCGTTCGGTCTTTATCTCTATGTAATCATGACATGTGGGCCTCCTTTGGTTCTCTTTCGATAACCCCCTCGCAGAAATAGACAATCACCAAAACTCATGGAATTCTGTCGGTGTAACCCCTATATCTAACAGAGAACTCATATTAGTCCTTTCTCTTGCTGTGTTGACAATATAAAATTGATACTTAACGACCGTCAACAGCAGTCGGCCGACCCACCCCTGGAGTCGGCCGACCCACCCCTATGCCAGGTGGGGCTCCGCTTCCAGGGTTTGCCTTCTGAAGTCTTCTAGAGTATACAATTTTACCTGTTTGGTCTTTCTCTCTATGTAATCATGACATGTGGGCCTCCTTGGATGTTTTCCTGATAATCCCCTGCGAAAACACATATTCACCAAAACTTGTGGAATTTGTCAGTTTAAACCCTAAGTCTATGGTGGTGAACAGATTATACCCCTCTTTCTCTCTAGTTGACATATAAAATTGATCATTAACAACCGTCAACAAACTCCCCCAAGCTTACCCTTTGCTCGTCCCCTCGAGCAAATAGCTACGAAGATGGATCGGAGTTGCTTTGCAATGCTTTCACGCTTTACAAACACACATGCTCTAAACGAGAATTTCTCCCCGAGACTAGAGTGGAATATCATAACTCCCAAACTTACTCATGTTTCTTTCAACCATGGGGCTTTTACCTGCACTTGGGTCTTGAGTAGTTGAAAGACGAGAACAATTAAGTCAAGCACCGTTGTCTCATGCTCTGTTGTTCCACCTCGTGCAGAGTTTTACAAGATTTTCAATAAAACTCAGAGTTCCTTAATACGACCCTTTCAAATCTCTCAATATGTGGTATTTTTGGATCCTCTCTAAGGCATTGAAAGGAAGTATGCCTTCTCTCTTACTCTCAGAATATATGGTATTTGTGGTTCAAGGCATATATAGATGAGCCTTCACTCTCTCTCTCACCCTACTCTAATAAAGGCTTATGTGGAGCTCATAGGTGTGGAGAACTAATACATTGGCATGATCGAACCATGGATCCGAAGGAACTCAACATACAATCAATCGGTGTGTGCATGTGTGGTTTTATATGTGGATGATGTAAATAGAGAGAAATATTTGTGGGAGGAGAAGGGGTGCACAAAGGAATTATCAATGCTCCTTTATTTGGATGAAACTTGGAACTTCTTCAACACTTGAATCTTCTTGGAAATTGAACTTGAAAACTTGAACTTCTTGGAACTTGAACTTTGAAACTTGGCAAAAGACTGGGCTCATAAATCTCTTCTCTTTTTCTTCTTTTTTTTTTATAATTCTTGCAGCCCAAAAAGGAATGAAATACTTCTTGAATGGAACACTTCTCAATCTTGATAACTTCACATCGGGAACAAATGGAACACTTCTTCATATGACAACTTCACATCAGGAACAAATGGAACACTTGGAGCATTGATTTTGGATAAGTGGCTAGCAAAATGAACAGGGGGATATTTTTTGGGTCTTCACTCTCAGTGTAAGAGTAGAACAATTTTGATGAATGATAGGCTTTATGTGGTGCGTACTTCCAGGGTAGAAGTAGCAGGGGTGAATGTGAGTGTGTGAAACCAGGATTTAGCTGTATGATGAGTTCATAAGGATACAACACAAAATGACAAAGACGAGCCCTAACAAATGAGGAGGCTTCCTATTCTAATGATAAGTTTGGCCGTGGTAGGAATTTTAACTCTCATATAAGGAACTCATCACGAAACATTTACAATTTTCACAAACAAATCTCCAGAATTTAGTGGCACTTTGGAACACAATGAACAGCAGCTCAGACTATCATCATATCATCCCCGTCAACTACCTAGACTTAGTTTAAGCATATGCTCCCACAGGTTTCAAGTGTATCCAAATCTTGGGAGAACTCAAATTTAAAGCTAGGTACTTGCAAAGAATTAGAGCAGAGCAACTATTCATCATTTCCATCATGCAGTCCTCAAGTCTACACAATTTTATTTATAGCAAACTAAATTGAAAACAAACTTGCACACTCTTTTTATTTGGTTTTCATTTTAAGGTAAACTCGAAAAGTAAACAAACACACTCAACGAAAGCAAACTAAACAAACTTCTTGAAACAGCAAGCAAAAAAAATTTTTATTGGGTTTTTCTAGTTTTTCTGATTTTTTTTAGATGCATAAAACAAACTAAAAAGCAAACAAACTGAAAACAAACAAACTGAAACAAAAGGAAAGAAATACTTATCTTGATAATGGGGGTCCTCCCCCAAGCTAGTCTTGCGGCGGCGGTGGTGGGTAGTGGATGTGCAACAGGTCCACTAAGCCATGCAACATGGAGGCGGCTTCTTCCTGGCTCTCTTGAATGGTGCCTAATGTCTGGGTGGTGTTCTGGTTCCACTGTTGCTGGTCATTCCACCTCTGATCATGGTGACTCAGAGTGGCAGTGGTGTTGTGTTGGAAGGCTACTTGTTCATCATAGTGCTGCTGGGTGAAAATGAAACCGGTGGCATCGGAGTGGCGACGTGGCTCAAAGTTATGGTGGGGTTCTTCTTCTTCATCGGTGGTACCAAAGGGGTCATAAGAATATCTTGGTGGCTGTGAGGGTCCTGGCTCTGATGTTCCTGGCTCTAATGTTCCTGGGTTGGTGTATGGTGGGTAGAAACCACAGAATGGTTGATGTGGTTGGCTTTGTGGTGGGTACACCCATGGGTTTAGTGAGTGGTAATGAGGTACGTTCCACTCATTGAAACTAGCATGCGCTGGTTCTTCTTGGGCGGTTTCGGCACCACGCCAAACGGGTTCACGATTTCCTGTCACCCTCTCCGAGCGAACTCTTCAAGGTGCTCTCTCATTCACTGGTTCTGCCTGCAACTCAACATGATAATCTTGCACATGATACAAAGCCAGTTCCGGGTTAGGTAACCGGATCGCAGCTTCACCATATTTTGCATACAAAACATCTTTCACTTTTTTCAGTAAGTGACCTTGGACAAAAGTGTAGAGGTCATAAAATTCTCTATGATGTTCAATGTACTCAAAAGTAGCTCCCTCTAATAATTCCAAGCGTGTGGCAATGCGAGTGATAAGCGAGCAAACGGCCACACTTCCTATTTTGTAACGGGGGACACTCATCCAATGGTTCACTAGGAGGTGGACAGGAGACACTTTCTGTTTCTTGACAGCCGCATAAAGTAACTGCAAGTCGGCTATTCTGATCTTGCTTTCGTCATATCGTGGGAAAAAGGTGGCTCCTATCCAACGATGCAAAAATCTAAGCGTAGGATGCTCTATGTCTGCGGTGCGGTGCGCTAAGTGATAAGGTGCTCTAGAAATGCTGCTCCAAAACCTATGTGCATCAAAATCACCTAGTGCTGCATTTAAGTCTATGAGAGCATCTTGAGGGAAACCTAGGAGGTCACTAAGGTATCTCCAAGAGACAGAATATTCCAAAGCAAACATTCTAAAATAAATTCCATTGTCCGTGTATCGAAGGGTGCTAAGGAATTCTATGGTCAAGAGCCTAATCCCCTTCTCAGTGAGGTTTGCAAAGGAAGTCCAACCAACTAGTGGAAAAATTGTGTCGAATTCATGAGCCATACCTGTCTCTAGTAGAAGTGTCGGATCGATGACTCGCGTGTGGATGAAGCGCTTGTTCTTGAGCTTCTTGTATATCTCCTTCTCCTGGGCTGCCCTCAGGGTGAGGTCGGATGTTCTCATGAGAACTCTCTGAGATGCTTGGTGGTGCTTTGCGAGTCTTTGGCGGTGGTGGGTCGACACTCATGTCGGAACCAGCCACCGAGTTCGACGAGATCCACTCCTTGTCCTCATGTTCCCGACACTCCAACGATTCCCTTCACGGCGCTCTTCATCCCGCAAGTTGCTCAAAACAAACAAAAACAAACACTAGTGGAGAGAAGGATTAGCACAAGGTCAGTGGTTAGCCGTCCAGAGTTAGCGGTCCAGAGGTTAGTCGTTCTTCATGACAAAAAGTTCTAAACTTCAAGTCTTGATTTTGACAGAACCTCCCCTTGATTTTAAATTTTCTTTATCCTATTTGGACAGCATCTCCACTATTTTTTTGTGATGATCTACTCAGCACTATCCCTTCCCTTCACTTGCTACTAAACTCTTGCTCACTTTCTCACTTCTTCTCTCTTCCTACTCTTCTTCTCTTCTCTCTAGCTCTCTCCAGGAAACACGAAGTCGAGAGCAGAAGGGTTGGCTAAAATTCTGGAGTGTGGGTGGTGCAAGGAAGCCATGGGAGGAGGCCTATTTATAGAGGAGGAGGGGGAGAGTCGGCCGCCCCAATGGTGGGGTCGGCCGCCCACCCAGGGTGGCCATCCTGGCTGCCCCTTCACATGCCATTGCGTGATATTTCCTCCATCCAGAAATTTTGGTCAGTTGAGTGGAATTGGAGGTGGAAAAGAGAGGATAGTGGAGGTGAGTGGAAGTGGATGAAATTATGTGATTTGATGTATGTGAGGTGTAGTCTATGACATGTGGGACCCATAGTGAGGGACCCACCAAGCGCTAAATGCCATGATAAAAATTATAAACAATGCAGCAATTTAAATGAAGATAAACTAATTTGAATGCATGAAATGATAAATTTTTGTGCCACCACGATAAAATATTTGACGCGTTGTCGCACACCGTAAAATTATTTATATGGGGCGTAGAATTTTTATAATGCAATGCTGGAAATAAATATGTCTAAGAAAATTATAAGAGATGCAATTTTAAAATGCAGATAAATACCGAGTTACCTTCCGGCGAGGATTCGGATTTTTAAAAGTCCTCCGAATTGGACCTCCGAATATTTATTCCGCGATGTTCCCGAGAGATGCATCCTCCGCCTCCGGTGGTTGTCTTGTCGATCTTCTTCTACCATCTTCGTGGATTTATTGAGCTCTTCTTTTGACTTGAATGCGAATTGTTCTTCTTGCCCATTTATAGTGAACTTGATTTCTCCTTTCCCGACATCAATGTGTGCATTGGCGGTGCTCAAGAAAGGTCTTCCAAGTATGAGTGACACCTTTGAGTCTGGATGCATATCCAGTACTATAAAGTCTACTGGAATGTTTTCAGCAATGCCCAATGGATAACGAACTGATTGGTCAGCTAATTGCAGACACATTGATGTTGGCTCAAGTGTAGTGTGGTTGAGCTTGTAGTAAACTGCTGCGGGCATCACACTGACACTTGCTCTAAGATCACAGAGTGCATTATTGAAATGTTGGTCTCCAATTGTGCAGTCGATAGTGGGACATCCTGGATCTTTCTTCTTTTCTGGTAGTTGGTTGAGGATGGCCGCACTACATTCTTCGGTTAGCTTGATCACTTCATTGGATGGCAGTGGTCTCTTCTTGTTAAGAATATCTCTTATGTACTTGGCATAAGTGGGGACCTGTATGGCATCCAGCAGAGGTATATTGACATATAACTTTTGAATTACCTCCACGAACTTACCAAACTGCTCATCTGTCTGTTGTGGTCCTCTCTTCCTCCGAGGAAACGGTAAGTAGTTTGTATCTCAAAAATTTTGTCTCATTTCCTGATCTTGTACTGCCTCTTGCACTGGCTTCTGTATTGATTCTTGTGGTAATACTTCTAATTCAGGTTGGAAGTCTTCTTCTGCCTCTGTTGGTAGCACAGTTGGCCTTCTGATGGCACAATGACGCGCAGCCTATACACATAAAGACAGGGGCTCGCACTACACCCAACCCGGACACACCGTTGCGCCCGTTCGGGGAACCTCTAACAAGCTAGAAAAATTACTCATACTGAGTTAATGCCAGAGCCATATAGCCCTCACAGCTGTACTGTAAATCCCGGAGGTTCGCTTACGGATAAATTCTCAAGTTGCTAAAGTGTCATTTTTATCGTTCTTTGCATAAACATTAGTTAAGCTACATGGATCATAGTCATAGAAGGAACTCAAACTATACTTGCCTTGATTATCAAAGTTTCCCTGCTAGTCCTGCTGATCCTCAAAATACTGCTCCTGCTCAACGTGATATAGCTCACCGTCTAGACTCGATAAAACATTAACATACAATCATCCATAGGCAATCATGCACGAAGAAAACAAGATATAATTAGAACAGTACACCAACAGAGAGAAAACAAATATAAAATCCTGTAAAATTAATCTATGCGTCGCTACGAACACACAGACGTAAAAATCACTGAAAACGGAGTTATAACGGTGAAGTTATGAATTTATTAAGATTTCCCATTATAAAATAATTAGGTAATTATAATCTCAAAATTTAAATGTTGTAAACAGTACTAACAGTGACATTATCATGAACTTTACAAGATTACGAATCTAACGCAATTTAAACGGTTCAAAACGGAGTTAAAACGAGGATTTTATGAGCATTGGAAATGCAGTGGCAATTCTGTACTTTACTGGAAGTTTAATGGCATTTAAATAAATCCGAAATTCTGGATTTCCAACTCAGCCAGGGAGTTTAACGTAAATCCTAGAAACTACAGGGTCTCTTTAACAAAACTAACCGCGAAGAGGTATCTTCTAATCTGGATCGTCCGATCCAGATCGGACGGCTGAGACAGGTTGGGGAGGTGAGCTCGCCGGCACAGTGGCAATGGCGGCGGCACTTCGCCGGATTCTCGTCGGCGATGGGCGGCGCGGCGCTGCGGTGCACGGCAGACAAAGGCGATGGGTGGAATCGGGAGAGTAGCTCACCGCGTCCGATGGAGGTGTTCGGGACGTCGATCCCGGGTCGGAGGAAGGCGCGGACGCGGAAGGGCGGACGGCGGCGTCGAGGCGCTCCGGCGAGGTCGGGGCAACGCTGCTCTGGGCAGGATTAGACGCTGGGAAGTGGTGTCGAGGGCGCGGTGTCCTTCCGCGACTCCAACGGGGCAATTAGTGAAGCGAGAGGCGGCCGAGAGGCGGAGATTAAAGCGAGCTCGAGCCGCGCTGGGCCCGATCCGCCCGCCTCGCTTGATGGTGAGCCCCATCCTCACGGGCAGCGCCAAGTGCCACCAGGAGCTTCACTGGGCGAGCCCACTCCAGCGCCTCTCCTCAACCGCAGCGGGCCGCACGGAGGATTCCAACTCGACCATGGCGGACCGAACCAGATCTGCAGTCACGAGCGGGTGAAGCAGAGAGGGGCGGGGCGGAAGTGCGGGAGGTGGGGCGGGGGAGGGAAGGAGGGGAGGGGAGAGAGACAGGGAGCAAAACTTGGGCGGCCCCGGTGGCCGGACTAGACGAGCGCGCCCTTCACCGGCGGGGCAGGCCGGAGTCGCCACCCTATCGCCATTTTTGTCGTGAGCGAGGAGCTGTATCGTAATAAAGGTATTATTTTGATCAAATTTTGAAATAAGACGAGTGGTCGATAAAAAAATCAAATGTCTTATTTGGAATCGAGGAAGTACGTAGCAAATAGTACTGCTCCATCCTTATTGACTCAGTCCTGCATCTTGAATAGGACTTCTCAGCACAGCTAATCGGTAGTCGACAACCCCTGTGATATTTAAGCATCCGATGGACATGCGTGCTTGGACCGTCAGATGGACATGCTGCTTCCACGAAAATGCTCCATTCTCCCACCGCTAGTACAGAAACAGAATTTATCGATGTGAAGCATTTCTTTTGTTGACCCTTAATATAGGCCACAAACAACAGCAGATATGAACTAGGGCCCTATATGGCTATAAGCTTTCCAGTATACAGGAATTGATATTCGCAGTTTACTTAAGCCTGACGCCAATATAAATCCTGTATATTTACACTGGTAACAAGCGTAAGACAACCCACCACTACAAATCTCCATTAGCACTGTTGGATGCCTGCCGACAACCGCCACTGTAAATCCAATTTATTGTGATGATTGTTTTTGACCTAACATTGGCTTAAGAAACTTGCCAGTAGAGATGATTTTACACTGGTGGTTTCCATAACCAAACCCTAGAGAAAATAAATAATTTGAAACCATTTATTTTTAATTTTTCAAATGACCTTAGATAGAGAAGTAACCTAAACAAATGTTGTCACACTCGAAGATATCTAAAAATTTTCCAACCCAACCTATTCTATTCAAATTTGTACACGGTCTCAAATATGTACTACTACATTCACTAACTATTGGGAGTAGACGTCATGACCTTGGATCTAAACCAGGAGGGCTTGGGGGATGAGTGGGCCTGATTAGGAGTTCGAACTCCTTATCGTAGCAATAGTTTTAATCATGTAATCGTCTTGTCTTAGAGTGTTGGTTACAATGGTTACTGCGCTCCCGGTAACCAGGTTGTTACCATTTGCGCATCGGTTGGTTGTAAGTTTGTTTTGAACTTTCTCCCGCTTAATCAAATATCGCACAACGGTGTGGTCTTGAAAACTCTTGGGAGTAGAGGTAAGAATCAACATGTAACACTTGAGGTTGTGAATATAGTAATTCACTGACCCTGGAGGGCAGATTTGTACCATAGCGCCAGCAAAGACTCTGTCAAAGTGGACGTTCCATGTTGTCAAAAAAGTCGACGTTCCATCATTGGACGGAAGGATGTGCAGCAATAGCATTCTACAAATACATAGATATGCCACCGATTCACTTACCCAGTAGCTAGGTGCTGGGGCTCCAATTTCGGTTCGTTCACACCAATCGCACGTACGGGCGAAAAGCTTCTGCGCCGACCGACGATCCATTATTCATCCACGTCCTGTCCATCCATGCCGACGAGGTTGGCGGGCGGTGGCCTGCTTTGTTCTACTGCTCCTGATGATCTGTGGAGAGGGCTTCGTTCTGCTCGCAAATGCTGCAGAGGGCTCTTCCGGAAGCAGCGGACAAAGTAAGCAGCGCACGCTTCCATTTCCAACCCCCAAAACTCCATCTTATTTATTTTCCATCCGTTTAGTCGTTTTTTATTAGCTGGTTTGAAAACCTGTTATTTCCATTATACCGCCTATATGTAGAAAAGCATCAAATTATTGTATATAAGTTTTTCGTGATATAGGATCTCTAATTGTAACTACAAATGAAATAATGGAAATAGGCTAGGCGAACGACTTCCCGTCAGCACTACTGTTTTCTTGTAAGAAGCCTTAGGCCATGCTAGCTTGAAGAAAATCCTATACCTCGGCTATTTAGGTGAGGATCTCTTCAATTGTGAGAATACCCTACAAAGAATTACATTTATAAAGCATGAGATATATATGTTGCAGATGAAGGAAAAATTTGTCTCTCAAACCGTGCTAATGTAATGAGTATATGGAGCAGTGTTATAGCTTCCAACAATAGAAAAAAAGTCGAAGACATGGAGAGAAGAATTCAGCAATCAATCTTTATTTAATGGAACTTCTGTGCACAAGATAGACAACGGAAGTCGTAAATCTCGCACATAATAGACCATTTGCAAGAAACAATCTATTTCTAGAGCTCATTAGCTAGCTCACCGTTTGGGTGTACACCACTGTAGCGGTTGGAATAAAAACTAGAAACGCTAAATGCCATTGCACTGTCTGCCACTACAGAGTGCAATTAGTTTTGGGGATACGCTTTTTTACCATCCTCTAGAAAATCTTATGCTATATCAACAGATTTTATGTGTTCAAATCTGTTAGATTTTTTTATAGCCAGTAGACAATTGAAGCACAAATTCTAAAGCACAATCAAACATATAGAAATCTAATTGATTTAGTGAAAAAATTATGTCAACGACAAAAGGCTAAAGTTTATCCTAAATCCTAAAGAAATAATGGAAGTAAAAGTAAAAGATCATCTTAAGTGAAGCTATGAACAGCTTGTCCTTAATTTCATTGTCATCTTTTTATGCAGATCAACCATCTGATCTGGCCAACCGAGTGGCCACTCTGCGTGTGCATGTATCCTACGGTGGTGGTACATTAAAAGTTAGACATCCCATGTAACAACCACAACGATAGCCCAGCGTTTGGAAAGAAATTGGGCCAATTCAAAGCCCGAAGAGGAGGAGCTACCGCAACATGACGCTGGCCGTGGAGCCGCTGCGTATTATCGCTAGTTCCTTAGGGGCTAAAGTATTGCAAAGACTATAAATGTAAAACCCATGTACTCGCTTTCAATCAAGTAGGGAATTGGGTTATCCCAACCCCGGCTATACTAAAAAAATGGCCTCCAAACTCTCTTGGCTTTTGCAACGCTAGCCTCCGCGCCCATCTCGCGCTCGCATCGCAACCGCCACGCACATGCCCGCCCTAGGGCATCGCCACCCTGCCCAACGCGGCCGCCAGCATGCCACCGGCCGGCCGCCGCCATCACCACCACCCCTGCCCTATCTCCATCCTCCACGTCTCACCGCTGTGCCGGACCTCTTATAGCCGGTATCCAGAGACCGTGATCGATCCATGGCCAGTTACCACCACCATGAAGGCAACATGGAAGCAATCGACAATGACCTCAAAGCTGCACTTGTGTTACGAGCTCCAATTGTTGCCGCAACCGACAAAGTTTGATCGAGGCCGCCAACAAGATTTCAATCCCAATATTAAATAGTGGAAAATTTTATGTATATGCTATTATTCATACATATGTGTGCCATCATGAACCTATGCTTTAAATTCAACTTTTAATCTATATATTGCCATTCTTTTTATCCACGGTTAAGCATATGTCATCTTACTATTACCAATAGAGGCTCCAACGGAGGCTCCACGTTAATTCTCATCAGATGCGCTAAGAAAAAAATTAAAAATTCTCACAAAAATCAGAAACATCTAGCAGTCAATCCAGTAGACTCTTAACAACCATGGCCATTAGATCCATCTTATTTTTTCCACAAAATCACCCACAATTGCCACTAAAAAATAATATTAAATGACTCATTAAATACACCGTCCTATGTGCTCGCAAAAATCTCAAATGAGCAAATAAAAACGATCTGATTCCATTATTATAAAAAACTTGTGAGATATACATGGATCTAAATCACACGTTATCGATCTACTATCACCGTATGAATACCGAAATAGCCACGTCCAAACGCTGCCACAGCAACGTGCCCTCCACCTCCTCATGGGCATCCTCCGCTTGAGAGATCGATTCACCATCCAACAACAGGCACAGAATAAACCCTGCATTGACATGACGGCGTCAAGCTGTGCGAACTCTAGAATGACGATCTGCGACATGCCGAGGGACAGGAGCCATGCACAAGTTACGGTAAATCTACCATCTATTGCCTGATCTATTTAGTCTGCCATCGTTTTGTCACTTATTGTTTGATATTCTTTTTTTTTGCGAAACTATTGTTTGATATTCTGTATTATATATGTTCCTGATCATCCACGAGCTGGCGCAGAACCTACCATCCTTAATTAGCTAGCACGTGGATGCAAGGAACTCATTGATACAGCCGTTCATTCGTCATCATAAATTAAACCACTTTGAGAAGCATATGGATCATGGATGCGGACGAGTACCAAACTGAACGTACAATAATATGCTCTCTGATCGTCCAACCAAGGCCACCTAAGGACGACAAGTGGAAGTCATGGGTGAGCCGTAGCGAGCGGGGCGAAGTCACGGGCGATTCCGACGCCGATCCTGCTGCCCTCGAGGGGTCGGGGCGCTTTCAAGCGGCGCAGCCGCGAGCCCGATCCCCACCACACCGCGCCGGGTCAGGGGCTCCCCACCTTTTGACCGTGTCAAGCCCGAAGAGGGCCCCATGGCGGGCCACGTGGCATCTCGGAGACGAGGGCAGGTGTCGAGATCGAGGACCAGGCTCCGGGAAGTGGAGCGAACGGCGGATGCAATGGAGTTGGTAGAGGAGGAAGGAGACTACGAGGATCTCTTCGGGCAGCTGTGGTATGTGCTGTCCACTTGTCCCTCTCGCGCCGCCACCCTAGGGTTTTGGGTCGCCATGGCCGAGCCGGGAACCCTAGTGTGGGTGAAAAAGGGGCCGGTGGAGAACAAGTAGAAAGTTCCGAGTGAGTGCCACCCCATGATTTTGGGAGATCGCTGGTGTTGATCACCGAAGGAGCTGAGTTTTGGAAGCGATCCGGGGGAAAGGAACCTGGGAGACTTTCGTGCAAGCCTTGAAGTGGAACATGGCGAATCGAGGGTGCGTGGTCGGGGTGAGTGGCCGCGAGGACCCAAGGAGGAGTGGCATGCTGGGATGGGCCATGGGGGAAACTGCCGCCATACTTCCAGCCACCGTGGGGCCGATGGGACCGCCTTTGGGACCTCCCATGGGGCCGCTGTTGGCATTTCTTAGCGCAACCACCAGAAGTATGGCAGCAACGCCAGAAATGCCCGGAGGGGTAATTCTATAACCATCGGATATTCCGCAAGCGCACGTAATGTTCCGCCGCATTTCACCGAGGAGTATTCCAAGGTTGTCGATTTATATTTCTCCCAAGGGAAAGCCGTAGCTAGGAGTTAATAGGGGGAGAAGATCCCGGTGTCTATAATCTAGTATCACTAGTGGAAGAGGGATAAACAGAGTGTATAGGAAGGGTGGATCAATGAGTTAGCAAGAGGGTTTATGAGGTAGAGTGATAACTAGGTGGGAGGACAATGAGTGAGTAAAAGACTCCTATGACTCTGACTCTACTTCTGTGGACTAATCTAATCTAGTAGCGGACGTACACTAAAATCGCTAATCTTGACTTACTTAGCTGCTGGAGGTATGACCAGGAGTAGGAGGGGTCATCCCCTATCCCAAATGACCTAGTTCTTATGGGCGCCTATCGACCAAACCCAACGCAAATAGAACTATAAGGAGATGGAGTCCTCGTCAATTCGACTGCTCCAATATATACGCCAGAAATTGGAGGGTAAACCAATCAAATGAGGTGATATCCAAAGGTAGGCTTTAGTTTAAGCACCACGCCTACGCTAACCCCTATAACTCAGTGCTAAGTGTACAATCTAGCCCAAGCCCCGTGCTACCGCGATGAAAACAAACCAAGACAAGACTAACTTATCTAGTGAACGACCACTACAAGATGTGACCGAACACTACAACACTACTACTGAATAGTATTGCACTAAGTAAGTACGTAAAGTAAATACTCGACAAGTAAAGGAAAAGTAGATAAGCAATGAAAGTCTTACAAGAGGAAGACATACCGACTCTCCGTAAGACAACTCGAGACCCTGAAGCTTGGCTGAATCACTCTAACTCCCACACTACTACTACTACACTGACTACATAGCTTCACAAGGGCTCTCAAGAGGCTTCCTCATTGATATCCTAAATGAGAGGGAGTGAGGGGGTATTTATAGTGGGAGGTGGAGCAGGGGCTACTCTACCGGGCCACATCATCGATCCGCTGATGTTGCCTCCTTGCCCTTGGATCAAACCGACTTCAAAATGGACACATGTGAGCAAGTGGGACACGTGGAGGCCAGGCAGAAGTGTGGGAGGCCAACCGACCCAGGGTTTCACACCCCAGTCGGCCGACTGGGTTTGGATCGACTGTGGTCCCACCAACCTTCTAGAAGGTCCCGAAGGTCGGTGGAGCAAAGCCACAAAGGGCCCACAAAGTCCCTATTGGTCGACCAGGGTTTGGGTGAGCTGCGCCCACCACTCGGCTTCTAGATGTTGTCCCCATCCGTCATGTGAAGTATCTCCGTCATCTCGAGCTCATTTGCTTCGCTCGTTGCTTCCATGGATCCATGTGCTAAGGTATCGTGGAACGCTGAGAGGAAGAACACTTGTGATCCAAAGGTGGCACTTGCTTGGGACTCGTGTTGGGATGATTCTCGGGTGTTCTAGCAAGAACCAAGATGGTCCAAATGGTAGGTCGATCAACCTACCTTTGGTGGAATCAAAGGGCCATCTTTTGCGTGTAGCTTCACCATGCAATTCTAAGCACAATGGTGGTATTGGACCCACAAATGCCGTGGTCGGCCGACCGGACCTTGTGCCTCATCTTTTGCACACCGTCTCGTAGGCCATGACATTGATGAATGTGAAGTTGGTTTGTCCATTAGCCATCTTTGGTTGGTGGTTCTATCTTCATTTAGAGCTTCCGACACCGGAGTACCTCGTTCCGGGAAAGTGCTACACCCAAATACCGACATGTACATGTGGAACCAAGCTATTTGTACCTATGTCACTACTTGTTTGGTGGTTTCCTTCTAGAAAGACCACTTTGTTGACAAATAATCGTAGTAAAAACATGCAATACCTATCAAGCCAACAAGATCCCCTGCTTAACCTTTGCTCGTCCCAGCAAACGATCAAAACTTGTCTGACCGATCGTGTATTATTGCTAAGTGAATATCTCAATAGTGCTAGGTGCACAACAAAGAACTTCTCCTGAATGGAAAATTAGCAATGCTAACACACCAATATCACTTTAGCACTCATGGGGCTTATGGCATTAACTTAGTCTTTGATGCTGGAAGACGTAATGTATTTCCTTTGACCAGAAGTATCTACTTTTTCTCATTCTTTAGCAAGTTTCATGTGAGGTTTTGATAAGTTTTTTTTTCAAAAGAAGTCTTAATGTTCCTCATATGGTTTCTCTCAAGTCACCAGTGGTGAATGAATTCTTTTCCATGCAACATCAGCACAGCTTTCAATGGGTCCCATCTCTAATAAGGCTTATGAAGTTTATAGTATGCAAGGAACAGATCTGCAATGCATGCTGTCCAGGTTGAAACTGACCCAGAGATTTATCATACTCCCAGATCAAGATATGGAAATGGAATGAATGAAATGATGTAGGTGATGGATGGTAAGGTAACGGAGGAACGGGTGGATGTATGGTGGATGAGGTTGCTCCTTCATTTGATTCTATTTCTCTCTACTTCTATTGAGACAAGGCTAACTCTCTTTTTTTGAGAGTGAAGGGATCTATCCATGGAGTATGCCTAGCCTTTTTGGGGTGTGTCTCATCTAACAAATTGATAACTTAAGAGAGGATTTCTAACATTTGGAATATGGAGCAACCCCATTTGGTAGAATTGGTGGGTATGGAGGTGCGTACTCGTGCTGTAGAAGTAGCACAGAATGGCAAGATGGATGGAGACGCTGCACTGGGTAGGAGTAGCATATGAATGGTTGCGTACTTCCGGATTAGAAGCAAGATATTTGGTGGTATGTGGATCTTGATCTTAGGGGCATGACAAACCTCTAACACAGTTCTACAAGACTTAACCAAACTCAATGCAAGCGAGTAGCTTATGTAGAAGGCTTTTTGATATGCAGAGTATATATGGCCATGGTAGGAATTTCATTACCATTGAGGAACAGAGTGTGATATGGACATGAAGGTCTCCATATGAAACTAGAGTGTCCATGGAGTTTACCTCATCGTCTTCTTTCTACACCTTTACCCGCAAGGTCTACTTGTTCCCGCAACACTTTGGCTTGCATGTGCGGTCCAAGAGGGCCGAATATGAGGCTGCTCTTGGACTCTCTTACTCTCGTGGAGGTGCACAAGGCACTTATTGGGGAGAACAACTTCTTCACTTAGCCGCATAAAGTGAGACAACACAAGGACACACTAGGGAATAAAGATTAGAGTTAGCATTAGTCCTCCCAAGTGTTAGAGGTCCTGCGGGCATATCACTCCCACAAAGAAGGGGTGTGCTAGTGGGTAATGATACACACCACACTTGCTCTTTGAGCAAGACGTACTTCTAATTGCCACTAGAAGAAGGGCTCACAACGTAAATGTGTTCACAGGGGAGGAGAGTAAGTGAGCAAGTGCGGCGTTTGCCGGTGACCAACTTTATGGGTCGGCCGGGACTTAGACCCTTAGAGAGACCCTAAGGTGTGGATTTAGCAGCAAGATGGTGGATGGCGGTGTGATAGAGTGAGGGTGCTGAGTGGCCATACCATAGGTCGGCCGATCCCATGCAACTTCGCCAATTCAAAATGCGTAACCCCATGAGCATTGATAGGATGAGTAGATCAAAAATCCATATGCCGGTTACCTACCTCCCGGGTCGACCGACCTGGATGCTTCCTCCTTGCTTTGTTCCAAAGTGGGAAGTGAGTGAGGTCACTTATGTGGGGTGCACTCCCCAACATATCTCTCTCTTTCTCTCTTTGGGAGCATGCTCATGGCATCCCCCTTCTGAAGTGAGCGAGGATAAGGAAGAGGCAAAGGCAAGCTTCTACTTATCCTAAGCTTAGGAAGAGAAGAGAAGGCAAGGTGGAGCTCAAAGATGATTCCCGAGTGTGGATTTGGGCTCACACCGCAAGGGTGTTCACAGGGGGAGAAGGGCAAAATGGTGGAGTCCCAAAGTTAAGGTAGGCCGATCTCCCCTAAGCACAACTAAATGTTCTATTGGACTATGAGTAGGGAATCCTGATGAATCCATGAAAACATCTCTGAATTGGCACAAAGTGGGGGTCGGCCGACCCCCAAGTTTGGCCTCTCAATACTCTCTCAACCTTTTGCCATGAAATTCCGGAGAGTGAAGGCTAAAGCGGGATCGAGGTAGTGATATTTTCGGATTCCCGCCTAGTGCTTGATGAACGAAAGAAGGTGATTGGCAAAAGTTGACATGGCTCGAGCTGGATTCCCATGGACCATGTGGGGGCACTCAAGCATGCCTTCGTTGACCACTTTGGTATGTGCGAGCTGGTGGTTTGGTCCCAAGGTGAAGAGGGGTATCTATGCCTAGAGCGAGGGACCAAGGCACCCACTTCTTTCAATCGTTTGGCTAGCATAGTGTGTATAGGATTCTTATGTGAGGCGAGTGAAGACAACAAAGATGCCAATGGGGTTCATGTGTGGTCGCCCAACCCACACTTGGAGACCCTTGAGCATCCAAGTGTTGTCCCTAAATCTACACATCTAGCCACAAAGTGAAAGAAGCATGAGTGGACCCAATGGGCGGGGTCGGCCGAATCCCACCTTTGGTGATCCACCAGCTCAAAATCTTAGTGCCGCTTGATCCTCATGGTTATGTTTGGATTAGTGGCTTAAGCACTCTTGCTTAGCTAAATGGAATGGTGAGTTTCTTCATCTTCTTTGCTAAAGCAAGAGCGAGAGGAGTCTAGCTCCTAGGATGTATGTTGACAAGCTTCCCTGTCTTTCTTTTCTTGTAGCACTCATCCTGCATCTATATGATCACACATACCAAAAGCCGGAAGGAGGGGCGGGTCCAAACCACCTGGCCGGCCGACCCATGGTTGGCCTCCCCCCAAGCTCGCGACACTCTCAAGCAAAGAAGCCAACTAAGTGCACCGAAAGTTCTTTGCTTAAAGCTGCAAAGTTTGCCAAGCTAGCTTCATCTAGATGTTCAAATAAGCCTTGGAGCTATACATGTCATGATCTTAAGATTTTAGGTTGAGCTAGTCATGAACATGGCATGGTAAAGCAGCTGGGCAAAGTTGGCAGGTGTAGGGGCATCAAGGCCGGTCGAATGACTTCCTGCCATTGGCCCCACTGTGCCCAAGTTACTCACAAATGTTAAGCAAAAGGTTTTTTCTTTTTCTTATGCAAGATAACTAAGTGTTATAATGAAAATAAATGAGGTAAAAGTAAACATGCAATTGGAGAGGGAAATGTTTTTGGGTTTTTGCTATGGCTACTACTACACTAAGCTTGAGAAGGCTTGGAACACTAAAGAGGAGGAAAGTCAAGTGAGCTCGAGATGATTCCGCTCGGGCCGTGGCCGGGTTTGAGCTCAACTTGGGGTGCTAGTTATAGGGGTGAATGGGCAAGGCAAGGCCACCAAAAGGGCAGGTCGGCCGACCCGGCCCTAGCCCCTATGAAGCATGCTCTCACTGGACAAGGAATCTAGCCTCGTATTTACAAAAAGTCACAAACATTGGACCATAAAAACGGTCGATCGACCAAGGTTTGTGCCTCCTACCACTTTAGTTATGCTAAGTCAGATTGTCTGGCAAGGATGGTGGTGGTCATGGTCCAAAGTTGCTGAGGTCGCTTCGTATTCCTATGTTTAGTGTTTGGTGAAAGAGAAAAGGGAGAAAGGTATGGAGGCAAGCATCAAAGTGATTCCCATGAACAATGGGGACACTTAAGCATGCATTGCTACTCCCTATGCTGTTTTATCGTGATATGTTCCCTAAGCATCCAAGATGCTTAAAGTGGTATCCTAAGCTAACACCATGAGCAATGGACCATCTCTCCGAATTTCGCTAGTGATGGGCATAGGATCCCCGGTTGTAATTGGGAGGCAGCAGGTGCCCGGTGGCACCAAGTCTAGGTCGATCGCACTGGGCTTTGAGCCCTGTATAATCCTATGCCGCCTCCTGATCCCCGCTCTAGCCGAGCGAGAGGTGGTGACCCCACATGACAAGCCTACGACTGTGCCATGGTGGTCCACCAGACTCGCCCTTTTTCTCTAATCACTCTTCTCAAGTTTTATTACCTATGTCTAACTTATTTTATCGAAATAAACATGCGCTTTAAAAGTAAACATGCAATTGAAAAGGAAATGCGTAATTAAATGCATGAATCAAATATGAGATAACTACCGACATACCCGCTCACGGGAGGGCTCCGTGTTTTAGGTCCATAGAGCAGACCTCCATTGACAATTGAGCTTGAATGTGCATCATTCCATCCTGAGATGGATGGGGATGATTGTACTTTTCTCATACCATCGAGACTTCCATTCTCTTCTTGATCAAGGTTTCATTCAATGTTCATCGCATTTGTGAATTTCTCTCAAAGACTTACCCTCATGGATTTGAACTTCCTGCAGGGCTAGTCTAGGCATACAACCAAAGTCTACACTAGTAATTTTCAATTCAATTAATCAAACTTGACTCCATGTCTTATTTGATTAAGGTAGGCTAGACAACCTAAGCACCACGCTTAATTTAAGGAGCCTATGGAAGCACCGAAGCACAACCAAACCAAAGCATACTAGAATAGAGAGTGGATGTGGAAAATGATGTGTATGAGATTTTCAAAGCGGGAGTGAGGTTATTGAATGATGCATTCCTTGGATCAATTTATTACTCACAATCTATGATTGGATTATGAATGATGGAGCTGTTCCGTCACTAATGATGGGAAGGTTTTATATTGAGGCAACTTCTCTTTGTTGGTGTAAGACTACCGTCCTTTCCCAATAGCAAGAATGGGAAAAGGTGAAGACAACATGGCTTTCGTGGAGACATTCTAAATGGTGAAGGTCCCACACACCTACATGTGAAGTGTTGGAGATGGGCATTGGTGTTCCCGTGTATTTCCTCACAAACGGGTTGGCTTGCACCATATTGATAAGCTACTGCACTCAAAAGTGCATCCCCCAAGCTAGTTACGAACCCGTGGCGACATAGTCACTAACGGTGTAGAATAGTCAGGATGATCTTTGGGTCATGGCTTCTTTGATAACCGCAAAGCCTTTCCTTGAATGGGTTTTGGTTCCAAAATAAACCTTTGGAGGTGGAACTTGACAATGTCTAGTTCACCTCAACAACCGTTCATGCACCATCTAACTTCGAGAAACAAGACAGTGGGGTAAAACCCCTAACACTAATCGATAACTAGATTGGTCACGACCCGGATTCGATCTATTAAAACTCCTAGGGCAGACGCTTCCCTCAGAAACGATGCCGTAAATGCTTGTTGACATTCGAACGCAATCACTAGAGACGTGCATGCAAAGTCTAGTCCCCGGGCATCGGTGCGTAAATGCTTGTTGGCATTTCTTAGCGCAACCACCGGCATGGCGAAGAACGCTTTAAATGCTCTGAGGGGTAATTCTATAACTACTGGATATCTCCAAGTAAGCGCACGAATGTACCGTAGCATTTCATCGAGGAGTATTCTAAGGTTGTCGATTTATATTTCTCCCAAGGGAAAGCCGTAGCTAGAGTTAATAGGGGGAGAAGATCCTCGTGTCTATAATCTAGTATCACTTAGTGGAAGAGGGATAAACAGTGTATAGGAAGGGTGGATCAATGAGTTAGCAAGAGGGTTTATGAGGTAGAGTGATAGCTTAGCGTGAGGACAACGAGCGAGTAAAAGACTCCTATGACTCCGACTCTACTTCGTGGACTAATCTAATCTAGTAGCGTACGTACACTAAAGTCGCTTAATCTTGACTTACTTAGTCACTGGAGGTATGACAAGGAGTAGTGAGGGGTCATCCCCTATCCCAAATGGACTCCACTTATTGGGCGCCTATCGACCAAACCCAACGCAAATAGAACTATAAGGAGACAGAGTCCTGTCCACGATTCACCGTTCCCGCTAATATACGTTAGGAAATTGAGTGGTCAACCAATCAAATGAGGTGATATCCAAAGGTAGGGGCTTTAGTTTAAGCACCACCTACGCTTAACCCCTACAACTCGTGCTAAGTGTACAATCTAGCCCAAGCCCCGTGCTACCGGGCGATGAAAAACAAACCCTGCTGCATAAGACTAACTTATCTAGTGAATGACTACTACAAGACAAACTGAACATTACAACACCACACTGAATAGTATTGCACTAAGTAAGTACGAAAGTAAATACTCGTAGAAGTAAAGGAAAAGTAGATAAGCAATGAAAGTCTTACAAGATAAGACATACCACCGCCCGAAGACAACTCGAGACCTTCGAGCTTCGTCGACCCACTCTAACTCCCACACTACTACTACTACTACACCGACTACATAGCTTCACATGGCTCTCAAGAGGCTTCTCATTGATGTCATAAATGAGAGGAGTGAGGGGCATTTATAGTGGAGGTGGAGTAGGGCTACTCCACCGCCACGTCATCGATCCGCGTGATGTTGCCTTCTTGCCCTTGGATCAAACCGACTTCAAATGGACGCCCGTGGAGCAAGGGACACATGGAGGCCATGCAGAAGTCGGTGGGAGGCCAACCGACCTTGGTGGGCCCACACCCCAGGTCGCCGACCCGGTTTGATCGATTCTCAGGTCCCACCAGCCTTCTAGAAGGTCCCGAAGGTCACGGAGCAAAGATGATAGGGCCCACAAAGTCCCGGTCGGCCGTATCGGGTTTGGGTGAGCCGGGCCCACCACCGGGCTTCTAGATGTTTTCCCCATTCGTCATGTAAAGTATCTCCATCATCTCGAGCTCATTTGCTTGGCCGTTGCTTCCATGGATCCATGTGCTAAGGTATTGAACGTTGAGAGGAAGAACACTTGTGATCCAAAGGTGGCACTTGCTTGGGACTGTGTTGGGATGGTTCTCGTGTTCGGGCAAAGGTTCAAGATGGTCCAAATGGTAGGTCGGGCTGACCTACCTTTGGTGGAATCAAAGGGCTATCTTTTGCGGTAGCTTAACCATGCAATCAAGCACAATGGTGGTATTGGACCCACAAATGCCAGGTCACCGACCGGGACCTTGTGCTCATCTTTTGCACACGGTCTTCAGAGGCCATGACATTGATGAATGTGAAGCCGGGTTTGTCCATTGGCCATCTTTGGTTGGTGGTTCTATCTTCATTTAGAGCTTCCCTGACACCGGAAAGTACCCGCCTGAGCGCCGCACCCAAATACCGACATGTACATGTGGAACCAAGTTGAAAGAACACTTTGTTGACAGTTGCAATGGGGTAAAAACATGCAATCCATCACACCAAACCCGCCGATGGGGCCGTTCCAACATCCACCGCCGCACTATTGCTACTTCCCCAACCAAAGTCACCTCACAATCAAGCCCAACCAAGGTAATCCAAACTCCAACTAGTACTACTAGAAGGGTCGTGGATACCATGCCGGGGAAAGGGATAATGGTCCCTTGTCAATAGGGGTAAGGTGATGGGCTCTATGTAATGTGGGATCGAAGGGCTCTAGTAATGAGAAGCCTCGTCGGATGTTTGCCGGGGAGTCGCAATGAGCGGGAGCAAGGCTACGATGTTGTCCGCCAATTGTGGGGGAGGGCATTTTGTGTCCGCCTGTAACAAGCCAAAGATTTGTTTCATTTGCTATAAGAAGGAACACATTGCCGAGAATTGTCCTAGGTGGAAAGAGGAAGAGAAGGTAGTCAAGTACTTGGGAACTATTGCGCAGGGTTAGGGATTCATGCATATTGATCTTGATCTATCTTAGAGTGTCAAGGGTGACAAAGAGATTCAAGCTTTGGACAGGTTTTGACAAATTGGGGGTGTTCACTAGTTGAGGAGGGGTTTTGGTACCAGGAGTCTTTGGCTCAACCTTCCGAGAACTCGCCTTGATCCTATTTGGAGGTGGCAACAAAAGCTTGGATAAATTTACCTATCTCGTCAAATTCTCCGTAGAGTCAGACCGGATTGGCCGGCTATCAATAAGGTCTTTACTTCTATCCTCGATATGGGAACAAAGGATCATGTCCTTGAGGAGTGGAATGGCAATATTAAACCTCAAGTAGTGCCTTGATTGAGGAATGGGTTCAGGGAGGGGCATCCACCCAAGTGGTGTGACTGGGATACTTTTAGGATAGGTAGCTTCAGAGGGGTAAGCTAGCTGAAGTAGATTGGCACTCTTTATTCTCTAGCTCATTTGCAATGGTCGACGAAGATCAAATGTAGAGATCCCGCAAAATCCCCGAGAAAGAGATTGATGGAATTTGATGATGACTCGTATACTTCAAAAACCGAATAGTTTATACAAAGCTGGGAATAGGCCAAACAATGGTGATGATGGGACTAGAGGCATTGAGAATGATCATGAGGATATACCACCAGGAAATGATGATTAGCCAAAGGGGCCGAGGGGGTGGTCAACGTCCACAACATGATGTTAACATGGGAAATGGCAAATGATGACCAGGAGAACACAATGGGGCAACTAGACAAGCTTTGTCGAGGGAGTCGACAATTAGAAATCTCGAGCCGTTTGCTCAAGAGATGCTTAAGGTCGGGATAAAGAAAGAGTAGAGGAAGATTCATGTATCAATCTCGCTAAAAACAACGGTGGTTGTATGGATTTGAACAGATAAGTCTCAGAATCAGAAGCTAGTGCACAAGCTAAAACAACAATGTTGATCTCTCGATGGCCCTAGTGAGGAAAAGACTCAAGAACTGCAAGTACAAGGTGGTGTGAGCAAGATTCCCAAGACCAAGCCCAATGATATGGCTTGGGAGCCTATAATTCCTGAAAAGAGAGGCAAGAGGGTTCCTCAAGATGGAGTTACTATGATGGCTAGAGCTCAAGATCTCTAGAGGAAAACAATCTAGAAATAGAAAAAGGTAAGGGAACTACTATCCCTTTAACTCGCAAGTACTTTACTTGATATTGTTTAGCTAATATTGATTTACAAGCTCATGTTGTTGATGTTAGTAATCCTAGTGTAGTTCATTTGATGTTAGATATGGAGATAGATAGAAATAAGAATTATGACCCTACTTGCTCATTTGACAATTGTCTTGGTAAATCAGTCCTTAGTTGATGCCACCTCTAAGTTAGGTTGTTCTTCTTCTAGAATTTGTTGTGATGTAGTAAGTATTCATAGTCAAGTGTGTAATGGTAGGTCTTTGCTATCCTCTAGTAATGTTTGTAGTAGTGTGGGCATGTCTAAGGATGTGGAACCAAGGACACCCACCCATCCTTCTAGTGGTCCGAAGGGCCTAAATGTTTTGGAGGTCGAAATAGAAAAGCTTGGACTAAAGTAGTCAATAGGAAGAAAAAAGCAGAAAAGGAAATGATAGGTTTCTTTTGGAATATTAGAGTTTTGGGCAAAATTGGAAGACTACTAGCTTTGAGAGGTAGAATTAGGAGCACCAAGGTGACTTTATAGGTATTATGGAATCAAAAAAGATTCTTTAACTGATGGTTACCTAAAAAGTTTGACTGATGTTCCCAACTTTGATTGGTTCTATGTCCCCGCTAGAGGATCTCGTGGGGACTTTTTAGTAGGAAGTAATAATGACATTTCTTCAGCTACATTGGTTTCTTCCTTAGAGTTTACTATTAGCATTATGTTACAAGATAGGAAATCTGGTTTCAATTGGAAGTTGGTAGTGATATATGGGTCTCCTTATGAAGAAGGAAAATGAAGTTTATAGATGAATTACATTCTGTTTTGGGTTCTTGGCACGGTCCTTGTTTTACTTGGTGGTGATTTTATCTTAATTAGATATAGTAGAGACAAGAATAATGGCAATATTAACTATAAATGAGGTGATGCTTTTAATGATTGGATTCATAGGTGGGGCCTTGTAAAGTTAGACCCATACAATAGGAAATACGCATGGACTAATAATCGGATGGTTTAGTGTTATCAAAGATTGATAGGATTTTTGTTACAAGTGATTGGCTATCTCAATTTCCTTTAGCATTTGTTAAATGTCCGGATAGGATCCCCTGATCATAACCCTCTAGTTACCGACACTAGTGTTTAATTTGGCTATGTGTAAGAAAAGCTTTAGGTTTGAGAAATGGTGGCTAAAATAGGAAGGTTTCCCAGGTAGTGGAGAAAGCTTGGAAAACTCATTGCCCTTATGCTAATAGTCTAGATAGGTGGCAATTTAGAATTAGGACTTTGAGAAGGTTGGTAAGAGGATGGGGCTCGCAAATGAGGTGGCTAGATTGAATAAAGTTAAACCGAGTTAGCTCTAGAATACAATGATTTAGAAGCCCATCGGATGATATTGGTCTCACTTGAAGGCGAACAAAGTAGAATGGATTATGTAGCTAGAGAGTTAGGTAAAATTTGGGCTCTAGAGGAAATTAAGGCAAGACAAAGAGCTAGAGACAAAAATATATTAGAGGGGCGATAGGAATACCGCATAGTTTCATGCAAGGTAGCTACCCATAGAAAAATAGAAAAGAGAGTGGAAATTTTAGAGGGTCCTAATGGAGTGGTTGAAGACGAGAAAGGCATGATGAGTATAGCGTTGATTTTTACAAAAAAACTCTTGGAAAAGAAGATAGGCAACCTATTCCTTTAGGGAGTAACTTTGGGATTTAGAGAATTTAGTGTTAGATCAAGAGAATGACATGCCGATGCTCCTTTCTCTAAAAAAGAGATTAAAGAAGCTTTATCGAACCAATTATGCCGATGGAGCTCCAGTAGCCTCATGGTATTTCCTTCATGTTTTATCATAGGTTTTGGGATTTGGTTAAATCTGAATTGTTTGTTAGACATGTTCTCTCGATTTCTATAATGGGAATCGACTTAAAGAGAATCTATTTCTCCATGGTTACTTCGATCCCCAAAGTAGAGAGTGCTAGAGCTATGAAAAATTTTAGACCAAGTAGTTTGATTAATTGTAGTTTCAAACCCTTCTCGAAAGTGATTGACCATTAGATTAGGAAAGATTATTAATAGATTGGTTGCTCCTTAGCAAAGTGCTTTTATTCAAGGAAGGTACATCTTGTAGAGTGTAGTAGTGGCTCATGAGTTAGTTCATAGCTTACATAAGTCGAAAAGAGCAAGGCATTATTCTCAAGTTAGACTATGAGAAGGCCTATGATAGGGTCTCTTGGGATTTCCTTTTGAAGTTTTACAATCTAGAGGATTCAAGACAAATGGATAGGGTGGATTGGTCAATTAGTGTTAGGTGGTTCTATTGGTATTAACTTAAATGGTGAAGATAGCGCTTTCTTCAAACCAGGAAGGGACTTAGACAGGGTGATCCTATATCCCCTTTGTTATTTAACCTAGTTGGAGATGTTCTTACCAAACTCGCTACGTAAAGGGTGCAGAAAGGTATTATTAAGGGGGTAGCTATGAATTTTAGGGAGGGAGGTATAGTATCTCGCAATATGCATGGTACTATCTTGTTCTCTAGAATAGAGGATGGTTACGGTAGAAATCTAAAAGGTATATTGATGTGGTTTGAACAACTTTCGGGGATGATAATAAACTTCCATAAGAGTGAACTAGTACCTATGAATGTAGATCCCGAGATTGTCCATGGGTTGGCCCATTATTCTTTTGTCCTTGCTGGGACCTTTCCCATTAAGTACTTAGGAGCACCGCTTCGTCATGAAAACTTAGTAGGGAGGATATCCAACCTTTGATTGACAAAATGTTGAATAGGATGGTTGGGTGGAGATAAAGCTTCTTCCATGCCTGTAGATTAGTTTTAGTCAAAGCCTCGCTTTAGCTAGTATTCCTATTTACCTCCTCTTTTGTTAAATTCCCCAAGTGGGCTATTAGAATATTAACTTCTCTCATGACTAACCGTCTTGGAATGATGATCCCGAAGCCCATAAATATCATTTAGTAAACTAGAGAGCGTCAAAGATGCTCAAAGAATATGTCAAGCTTGGGGGTACGTTGACATTTCTTATGCACAAATAGAATAAAATGGTTTCCTCGCAAGTGCACAAGATATCATCATAGCATTTTAACCGAGTAATCCGTATCGTTATTTATAATTTTACCACTGGGAAGGGAATGTGTGATAATGAGCAATGAGCACTCATGTGATAATGGAGAGCTTAACATGTCTTTATCTATCTTCTCATATAGGTAAGTGCCACGTAATGAACAATATATATATCAATAGTAAGTGACAAATGATAAATGAGAGCACATAGCCACATAAAATAATGATAATCATCTCAATAGAGTACTCTAAATTTATAACACTAGCATGGACTAGGATGATCTACAAGAACAAATCCTAAGTTATTCTAACTGTAAGGTCTAAGAATACAAATGATTAGTGCATAACATCTAGCAATCATGGTGGGAAAAGGTTACATCTCGCATAGTGATATTACCAAGGAAATCAAGAATAGAGCAATCTCTTCCATGTAATAGTGTTGTTCTACTAGTCCTATACTCGTATATGATTACAATGGACTCACAGGACTCACTCGCGATCTATCTCATGATCCAATATAGGGTGTAATCGCAGATAAATACTAGTCTAGGCATCACGCCTACACAATATTTACCACTCACCCATCGATCTAATGAGCAAGCGCTATATGATCCTATGCATAAACATAATTCTAGTCCAACTATGCTAAACATATAATCAAAGTAAACTAAGAACAATATAATTGAGAATATAATCGATAGAGCAAAGTCAATTTTGATATAATAGAATAGAATAAAGTACTATTCATGTAGGGCAAGAACAATGATGAATATTACAATAAAGTATAAGACAATTACAAAGAACTCGATGATCCACCTGCCAAGACTCCTTCTAGATCTAATCCTATGTGTAGTTATGCTACTAAACTATGGAGCTCTAATTGAGATGGTGGCTCGGGGGCTTCTCCGAATTCTTCAAATGAAAGAATGAACTCTTAAATGAATTATTAGGGGTCTGCAGGGGCCAGGGCATGAATATGTACAAATTTCCGATCAAATCAACTTAAATGGATGATTATTATTGATCCTCAAATTTCGGTGTGGTGGCGGGATCTCGGAGACTTTCCATGATTGGTGAGAGTGGCCGCCGCCTCTATGGGGAGGGCGCCCGGCTTTACAAAAAGTGGGTCCATCTTTGGGTGTGGTCTCCTCCTCAAGTCTTCTAGAGTATTCTTTTTATGCGTAGGTCTCTGCTTTCTCTCTATGTAAATCCAACATGTGGACCTCTTTTGGTTCTCTTTCCGATAACCCCCCGCGTAAAATAGATAATCACCAAAACTCGTGGAAATTCTATCGTGTAACCCCTATATCTAGTTGGTAAACTATTTTAGCCTTTCTTTCTATGTTGATGGTTTAAAAATGACACTTATCTACCGTCTACAAACTCCCCAAGCTACCTTTTGCCGTTCTTAAGCAAAGATAAACTCGCCAGATGGATCGAGTTGCTACAATGGTGTCACGCATCAAAATTACACATGCGTTCAAACAAGAACTCTCCTCTCAATTAGAGTGAACTATTCCAACTCAAAACTTACTCATATTACCTTCCACCACCGTCACTTGGGTCTTGAGTAGTTGAAAGACATTTAACGGTTTGAAAGTCAAGTGACATGTTTCGCTCTTGATCAACAATTATTCTAGAGTTTTTGCAAGATTTTCAAATAAAACTCGAGATTCCTTGTATGACTATTTCAAGTCTCTCATTTGTGGTATTTCTAGATCTTCTCCAAGGCATGTGTAGTGTATGCCTTCTTTCTCTCAATATGTAGTATTTGTGGAATTAAGGCATAGTAATGTTGCATTCTTTCTCCGTCACCCTACTTCTAATAGGCTTATATGGAGCTCATAGGTAGGGAGACAACTCAAACTCACTTGCATTATCGCATAGTTAAACCATAGATCTAGAGGAACTAAGCATATAATAAAGTTATATGTGCATATGAATGAGGAGAATGAAATGAGTGATAAGATGATGGTGATAGAAAGGAAATGCTTATGAGGGGTTCTCAATGGTGAGTATTTACTTCTTACACTCGCCTCCTTTGGGGATAACATACCTCCCTTTATCTTGAAACTTTGAAATTCTTTGAAGAGAAGGGCTTGGCTGCTTTCTTTATCTCTTGGGACATTTTGTCCTCTTTCTTCTTTTGTGAGCAACCAACCCTTTAGAATGAAACTATAGCAATAGTGAGTGTCTACAATAACCGGAGCTTATTGTAGGTAGAAAAGAATAGTATGGCGATGGATATATTTTTAGATATTCACTCCCAGGGTAGGAGTAAACATTTTCTAAATAGATCGGAATGAATGATGTATACGCATGTGAATGGATGAATGCACACTCCCAGTGGTAGAGCAAGATGGGTACGTGTCTCCTGGATAGAAACAACACATGATGTAGTGGATGTATGAATATGTGGGTGGTACTTTTAGGAAAAGAAGTAGCACACGAATGTAGCGTAGTAATGGTCAGCTTACTTCTAAGGACGTAAGTGGCAGTACGATCAAAGGATGGGGAGCACATAGTATTGACCCTTTAATCGCATGACTAATTCCTAAGGGTCAACACAAACTTAACTACACTCGTTGCCTAAAAATATATATATATATATATATATATATATATATATATATATATATATATATATATATATATATATATATATATATATATATATATGGAGGTTTCCCTAATCTAATAAGCATGAATATATGGCTTTGCTAGGAATTTTAAACTCGTCATAAAAGGAACTCATCATGCGTTGATTTCAAGATTTTTCATAAATAAATTCTCCGTAACTCTAGTATCTCTAGGAGCAAGATGGACATTAGCTCAAAACCTTCCCATATCATATCCGTCAACTACCTAGACTTAGATCAAGCATTCACTACCCACAAGTTTCTGGTTTATGCAAATCTCAAATCTAAATAGTTATGTCTAAAACTCAAAGAGAGTGCTAGGTTAAAAACTAGGTACTTGAAAGAAATTACGGTAGAGCAACTATTCATCATCTTCATAAAGAGTTTATTCTAAGGGATCATGTTAAAGATAGATTATATCATGTAGGAGCTTCCTAAAAAAGATAAATAAGGAAAATCTTCCTTGGTTTTTAAGGTTATGTATCTTTTTTTAGTTATTTTTTAACAAAGCAAATAAAGAAATAGACAAGTTGGGGACACTTAGCTCGATACACGCAAGAGATGCTCACCCCAAGCTGGATATTGATGTAGTCTTTTGATGTTGCCGACTATAGTGAAGGCTTACCGGTTCTCTTGGAGTGTCGTGGATAGCGCGCTATTAGAAACCGGCGTCGACCGTCGGGGATAGCACTCCGATAGGGACAGACGTCCTTCGCTAGTTTTAGCTCTTCTTGATCGTTTAAGCTTTTTGAAGCTCAAATAGAAAACAAAAAGCTTGTGGAACTGATTGCGTGTGGTAAAATCTCTAAGTCTTAGTTGTCAAGAACCTTCTTAACCAAATTATCTCAAGATATTTTTTATTTCTAAATTTAAGATATGTAGACAATTAAAAATAAATATGTCAAAAAAATATTTTTATGCCACCACGATGAATAACTCAAAGGTCAAATTTCATAACCACACCTTTATTCACATGGGGCTTAGCAATTCTTCTCGATAGAAATGCACGACATCTTTTATTTTCTTTTCTAATGTAGAGATAGTAAAGCGTAGATGCAACTAATGATGCTTTTTAGGGAAAGTAAATATGCTATAAAAAAATGGCCGAAAGGAAAATGTTGATAAATACCAAGTTACCTCTTGGCGCGGTGTTCAATTGTTTTGAGTCCTCCTGAATAGGACCTTCTTTGTTTGCTCAACATTCTTTTAGGGCACGTCAAACGGCGCCACGATGCGGTATTTTTGCAGTGTGTTCCCCGCTCCGATTTTCCCTTTACCTTTCATACTTTCTTGTTGGTGAGGGTGACTCGCGATAGAAGTGTTGGCATTTCTTAGCGCGATTACCAAAAATAGACATAAAGCCCATCCCCGGCAACGGCGCTGGGAACGCACGCTGGCATTTCTCACACAATCACTAGAAACAAGTTCTAGTAACTATGTGAGAGTTGCCAATGATAGATCACATCCTATTAGAATAATATCCGTGAAGCGTACGGATCTATCATTGCGATTTCCACCCGAAGTATTTCAGGTATCGTTATTTATAATTTCCCAAAGGAAGGCATGGGTGTTAAGTATCTAGTATGGGTATGAATATAATGTCTAACATGAGGAGAAACCGAAAATGTGCTATACAAAAAAGCATATGGTAGTTTGGATAGCGGACACACACTCGAGCAATCTCAAAGGAATAAAGGTAAAATAAAGAATAAAGAATAATCTACGCTGAGCAAAAATGGTGTCCTATATAGTCAATGCTAGAACAAACTTAATTCCACATGTTTTACAAGTCAAGACTCACTATAGACTAGGAATATGGGGAGACCGCGGTACCGGGTCTACTGGCCGATGGCGGCATTTACGAACTCCTACTCAACATGCGAACGTGGGGATTACAAGGGACTGGATAGGGTTGTCACCACCCGCGCTCTTACCACCTCAACCGCGCATGCCGACATATCTCGAAGGTTCCCGCATCCGGACACCACGTCCCGCATACTAAGGAGCTACCTACATCCCCTGTGACTTGCCCACCCTACCGATGGACGAGCTAGGACATAGGCAAACCCGAAGGCACATCGAACCGCTATTCCTCTTCTACAATCTAATCTAACAAGTAAAGCACATGAACGATGAAGAACAATGTAGAACACGATGGACAACTCCTCACAAGAACTATGGCCTAAGTTCTTGATCATTGAATATATCGTGTACTAGACTATACTCTAGTTCATATGCAAGACTATATAAATGTAATGAGAACTTGACTAAGGAAGAACGCTCCATAGATTTATACCAAAGATGTAGCTTTTTCCCGGAGACAAGCTCTCCAAGTAGCTTGCCTAGCTCCAATGGCCTAACACTAATGCTAAAAGAACAAGCGAGAGGTGTAGAGAGCTCCAAATGGTGTATGTTGATGGGGGTGCCTCCTCTTCTTATATAGGGCGCCGGAGGCGCGTTCGGGGGTAGTGTATGGTCGAAGTACCACTGGAACCGTCCTTCTCAGATTTGGCTAAGGCGCCCTGCGCGCCTCGCCTCGGGTGGCGCGCTTCTAATCGCTTTGGCGTGTGGGCCTGGCCGGCCCCTCCTCCTGGCCGCGCCGTGCCGGTGTTTTGGCCTACTTCGACCTCGAGGTGGGCTGTCTTGTTCTCCTTGTCCTTTTACGCCTTTCGAAAAGCGCCTTTTTATTCCGTAATTTCGTACTTGGTGTAAATTTCCGCAAAACAATATTTTCTCCAAGAACAAGTGGAACTAGTCAATAGTAAAGATATATGTGCAATAAAATATTTATTTCTCCCAAAATGATCTATAATTGGCGTAAAAACGGAGTTAAGGACCGCCTAACAAGATCCCCCAGCTTACCCCTTGCTCGTCCCGAGCAAGGCTTGCCGCAGTTGTTGATCGCAGAGTTGCTGCAATGCCGATTATATCTTAGGTGTACAAGATAAAAGAGAGCCGTTCTACCGCAATTTGAATAAATCGGCAATTATATCTACTCTATGATTCTTGAATAGAGTGGGGCTTCTAATTTTCAAGTCTTGGGCGATTGCAAAATAGAACAGCTTAAAGACCGTGCTTTTTATTCGTCCCAAGATCAACTTTTAGTCCGAGGTTTTGCAAGATTTTGTAAAATAGACCAAGTTCTCAAATGACCCACTCAATCGCCAAAGTGTATGGTAACCTCACCGAAGGCTTTGATGTTGCCCTTTGTATCCTACCTCTAGTATTCTTTGAGTGGAGTTCGGGGGTAGGCATACAAGGAATGGCTTACTTACCGCTTGTGTGAAGCCGAGTCAAGGTCCGAACCATGTTAAGGTTAAAGCCATACACTAGGTTGAGATGTGCAAGTGTGTGGGATGGATGAAGAATGATTCCTAATTTTTGTGGTATTTTTGGGTCTCCATGCATCATGACAAACTCTCTTTTATTGGTGAACGAAGAGATGAAGGAAATATGGGCTATCAAAGAGCAAAAACTTTTCTCTCATTTTTTTGAACGGGGATCTAAGACTTTTCCCGTTTTCCTACAAGAATGGTAAGTCCTACAACTATCTCTCAAGTTTTTTTTCTTCTCCCCTTTTTTTTCGACTAAGGACATAGCCCATAACTTATTGTGGAAAAGGATGGAGGGGAGAGATGTCATGATAGAATGCATGGACAATTTTGGTAAACTAAAGGAGAGGGGAAGTGATCCCTCAGTGGTAAGTGGCCTGCACTTTTATTTGGTGGAATGGTGCAGCACCCTCGGTGTAAGAATTGGCATGTAGGCGTGAGGGGTGCATGTTGTGCGCGACTCTCGTGGTGAAAGTCGGCAATTATTTGGTGGGTGCAAGTGAATCTCAACCATATGTGTAAGACCCTAATCTAGGTTAAGTTCAAACCGTGACAAGGCCCAACAATTGGTAAGAAGCATACGACAAAAAGGTTTTGTAAACTTGTTGCTAAGCATGTCGTATTTGGCCTTGGTAGGTATTTCGCACATCATTGAGGAACTATTGTTTTTGAAAATTTTTTGAAACAAAACTCCGGGACGTTTTCTCAAAGACAAAGTCATTGCTGTGGTCTATGTCACTATATCATATCGCGCAATAACCTAGACTAGAGCAATTGTATGCAACCCACTAAATCAAGTTTCTAGAGCATGATAATGTAAAGCCGATAAACCCAAATTTTAGAGAAAACTCCATTTTAAACAAGTACAAGAGAGACATAAAAAAAGAGCAACTAATCATATCAACAAGGGTAGAACTAAACATTTCATGGCACATATATAGAGTGGAATAATTTAATTTTTTTTTGAATTTTCAATGCAAGATAAGAAACTTGAATTTAAACATGCTAAAAAGAAAATAAATTTTGTAGGAAATAAATATACAATGCAAAGTACCTCGTGGGGGTCCTCCCCCCAAGTCAGTCTCCTTAAGCTCATGGCCCAGGTTAATCTTTGGTTTGGGCAGACTTCCTTCTCTGTTTTGTACTTGTGATCGGTACCTCCGTTGTATGAGGTTTTGTTGGTCAGTACCTTCTGGGTCTCCACCCATCTTGATAACTTTAGGAGGTGTAGTGGTAGGTGGCTCTTCCCGTACCACCTTTCTTTGGTGGAGTAGAGACTTCTTTCTTTCTCTTTGTTTGGGAGCGGCTTTCTTTTTCTTAGGCCGTGTTGCAGCCTTTGTTCTTCATAGGAGTCGCTTTGGGCTTCCCTTATTTTCTTTCCTTGGCTTCGCTTCATAAAGGCCTCAAATGGATTTGACTTCCCCGTATGCCTTGGTGTTTGGTCCGTATTTAATACGGATCATGTTGCATTGCTCTTGCTTACGGGGTCGAAATTCGAACTTCTTCCGTCATTTATGTTGAAGCGATTTCTCCAAATTAACATCTATTTGAGCTCCAAATATAAGCTTAAGAATGGCCTCCCTAGGATGAGAGGTGTTTCTTGGTAAGCTCCATGTCACACCATGAAGTCGATCAGTACAAAGTACCTCGAACCTTCACTGAATATCTTCCGCAATCCCCGCTTGCAGATAGCGATAGAGGAGTCGGCCACCTGAGGGTCATAGCTAGGGCACAAGCCGCGTGCAATCCAACTTGTCAAAGACCGTCTTTGGCATGACACTCACGCCTGGCCTCAGTCACATAGGGCATGGTCAAACCGCTGGCCCCGACCGAGCAAGTGATAGTGGGACATCCAGATCCTTCTTCTTTCGCGGTGTGATTGAGTATCGCGCGGTGCATTCTTTCTCAAGTAGTTTGACCATCTCGTGGATGGTAGAGGGCGTTTCTTGTTGATGATATCCTTCACGTATCTTGCATAGGAATGACATGCAAGACGCTCCAAAGCGGACGCTCACGTGTACCTTTTTAATCATCTCAACAAAGCATGCAAATTGTGCATCCACTAGATAGCTTCTTGGTTCTTGAGGGAAACCAGAGGTAGTTGTGAATAAGGTAATCTAACACGTTGCTTCCATTGGTGTCGTCTCCGGGGGTTCTTCCTCGCCAGAGGTTCCTCTTGTCAGCTACGCGTCTTTTGCCTTCCCGACTCGCTTTGGTTAGGGTGTGGTGGATCACGAAAGTGGACCTTCCTCCCCTTGTGGTTACCGATTTCGGTCCCGGGCCTTTGTCATCTCGTATCCCTAGTTTTGGGAAGAGCGGTAAATTAACCGGGGTAAGCCGGGTCTCTATTTTTGTTGAAGCTTAGCTTAATCTTGACAAATGATGATAGACCCTCTATCTTGTTATTCATATTCTCCAAGATCTTATCATTTTGCATCATCTTTTGGTGAGATTTTCGTTGATCTTGGCTTGGCCGTAAACCAGGTCCTTCAATGAAGGTTGATTTGAATTAAACCCGAGGCGTAATTCGAATTACCTTGAACGTGAGGACGGACCTTGTTCCAGCCATTTCCTCCTCCTCTTGTTGCCGGCGGAAAACCCATTGTTGAGGTAGGCGGCCTCTTCACGGGTCTTAGGCAATATTCCCCGAGTGTCCAAGCCTTCACCACACCTCGCACATCATGCGAGCATCCATGGCGTTGACGGTGCCGGATGCATCATTGATGGCACCACCATCAATCTTCTTCAGGAGTAGGTCTATTTTTGCGGCAAGCATATCCGCTCCTTCACGGTATGCATACCTTTTTTTGTCCTTTAGCGGGGGCACACTCCTCCCCTGTGCTTGGTTTTCCACCATTTTGTTGATTAGTGCCGTGGCACTATCAACAAATAATGATAGAAAGGCGTCGTCAAAGTACGGGCCTGAAAAGTGCCCTTCGACATGGGTGTTAACCCGTTGTAGAAGTCTGAGCACCAGCCTAACTTTCCATCCCATGGTGAGGGCATTCCCGGATGTACTGAGCCTTCCCATGCCTCGGATGGGTTCTAGCGACTTCTACCGGAAGTTGGCGATTCTCCCGTAGGGCATTGGTCTTGCCCATGGGGAAGAATTTAGCGAGGGGAACGGGTGGTGGAGCACTTGCTCCATGTGTCAACAGCGGCCTTGTCCTTATAGAACCAGCTCTTCGCCTTTCCCACTAGGGAGAAAGGGAAGAGCTCGAGCCTAATTGCATCAGTGCGACATCTTTGATGACGATGGTGTCGCAGCATCTCCAAGAATCACTAAAGATGGGCGTAAAGCATGCCTCACTAGGCATTCACGTGAATGAACTTGCCTCGCACCAAGTAATGAGCCTGGCCCCAAGCTCGAAGTTCTTGTCTCCCAGTTGACAAATGGCCAGCGGGCACGTCGGGCAACATCGGGGGACGAGAACTCGCGCAGGGACTTGGCCATGGAGTGCAAGGCGGTAGGTGACCATGACCGGGTTCGGGCTTGCCTACGGAGTGGCGTAAGAAGAAGAGGCACGAGTCCTGGGTGTTCTTCCTGAGTGCCTCCGGATTTGAAACGAAGTTTTCCGGCTAGGGAGAAACCGTGACATGCACTAATCCCGTTTGCATCCACAACAGGAGAAAACATAAAAGTTAGCCTACATAGACATTTGTCGTTTTCATTTTATATTATATGCATACCCATGCCGCTTAGATGCTTAACTTCCATGCCTTCCCGGTACGGCGCACGTAAATGCTTGTTGGCATTTCTTAGCGCGATTACCAAAAACAAACACATAAAGCCCATCCCCGCAATGGCGCCAGAACGCA
>JAENPR010001342.1:0-170846 GCA_018135685.1 Themeda triandra | reverse complement strand
ACCGAGCCATTGGAGTGGTTGTTGCCCGGCGATGCTGCCATCCCCGATCTCCCGATGGCTACATCGTCTCCTTCATCGAGTTCCATGAGGGCAGATTGGGGACGCCTCCCCATTGGTTCCTCCAAGGTTTGCTGGATTTCTACCGTCTCGAGCTCCACCAACTTAACCCCAATGGCATTCAGCAGATTGCGATGTTCGTCACGTTTTGCGCGGGTTCCTCGGCATTGAGGCTGACTTTAATTTGTGGAAGCGTCTCTTCACCGTTGACTTCCTGAGAGGTCAACTGACGGGCCGCGCCATCATCAAGCTGTGATAAAGGCGCTGGCGAGTTCATCCCTGCTTCAACCTGTTAACACTGGATTTTGGTAAAGATTGAGAAGATGACAGGTGGGCCAGACGCGCGAGAGAGGCATTCAGCAAACGCCCGAGCGATCGGTTAATGCTCGGTGCTTCGGCAAATGGCCATGCGGTCGGCTATCTCGAAGATGGTGACTCCATTCGGGAGAAGATGGCAAATAAAGCCGATTGAGAGAAAGGACCGTAATAATGAAAGATTTCGAGAAGAATTAAAGATAGGAGTCGTACGTTCCAAGTTTTTATTTGGTATTCTTTGTAAATCGTAGTCTTCTAGGACTCATGTTTTGTCCGGGGTATAAATATTAACCCCCGACCATTGTAATAGATATACACAATCAAATCAACACAACCGGCCCCGTGCCAAGTTTCGAGTCTTTCGTCGTGTCGTCGAGTTCTTCGAGAGGAGCCATCGATCCGTCGACCTCTGTAAGTACCGGCAACCTTGCTATCATGTCTAGTATCATGCGGTGGATTTAGATCATGGTGCAAGTAGTCTCGTTCATTTTGCTTAGTATCATGTGGTGGATTTAAACATAATGGCGGGAAGTTTTTGCTTATGCCTTGTATCGTGCGGCGGATTAAGTCATGAGTAAAGATAGTTATCGGCTCTATTAGATTCGGCAAGATCTAGTAGATTCATCAAGTTATTATGTGTTATATTGTCTTTAATGTTTTATATATTTGTAACACTCTTTTGCCCAATCTAGATTGATACGCTTCGGCTTTTGATAGACTTTTTTCCATAATAGGTAGATTATACGCTCGTATAGCCAAACTAGATCAATCTAGGTTGTAATGTGTTGTGGGTTCATACACATTAAAGCGTATTAACCCTAATAGAACTAGGTGTCATGCGGCAGATGCAGGTTTTGTTAGGTTTAAATCGTGTTTGCTTGTTTGTTCCTGCTTCATGGACCCCAATTCGGCAAACTTGCCGAATATGGTTATGCTCACACGAGTAATAAGTCTTTATAGATCTGTTTGGGTATACACATGCTTTTAGCTTCTTATTATTAGATCGTATCATGCGGTGGATTAATCTGATCATAAGGAGTAGTGTAGACTTATAGCAAGCGGTATCATGCGGTGGATTAACTTGCTCGGGTTTATGCTTGACGGGTTTATGAAGGCTAGACGTGCGCTAGTTGGATTAGCCTATGCATGTGTTATTTTAATAGATTTCTATTTATGAGTTACCCGTTTATGATTTATTACATCTTGATGGTGTCATTGGTCTAAAATTCATATGATATATGATGATCAATTTTCACTTGTTCAAACATGTCTTCTCTTACATGTGTATTCAGCAATCAATGTCTTTATATGTTTCATCCTTTGTTAGCCGAATAACTTATAAACATGCTTGGCAGACAGCTTCTATAGCTGTATGTCGTCGTAAGTGGCTTCAGGGCCGTAAATATGGAACTGTCTGGTCTCACCCGACATGTTTCAGTTTTGTTTCTCACAGTTTTGTCCCTTGTTGGTTTTCAGGTCAAACCGACTGGCACGCTTTCGGATTCCAAACCATCCGGGCACCCGATTGAAGCCACGCTTTCTGGCTTGTTGTGTGTGAGGCACAGTGCGCCACATTTTATGCCAACACACTTTTTGGCACGCCCAGTGGGACAACTTTTAAGTTCAAGATGTCTGATGTCAGCAATAGCCACGTTCTGGACGTGACCATGGATGAGTTGCCAGACAATTTTAGGGAATTGGTGCAAAGAAGCATGTGAGCAAGTGCTAACCAAGTGCTTGATGTCCTTCTCCAAGAACAAGAGCAACAAGGTGATCCAAAAGCAGTCACTGCCAAGGGTTCTTCTTCCACACCAATCTGATTACACTGAAGAAGAGGATGCTCACAAGATGGCAACGCTGGTCTACAAAGCTATGGGAGAGACCATGACAAACCATCATACAACTTTTCTAAATACCTTTCGGGCAATCATGGTCAGCACTTTCGGTCCAACGGCCGATAAGTACTTTGAAGAAAATGTTGGCCCACTCAGCGGACCAACACTTTTCAATATACCAAAGCATCAAGAGAAGCCTGCTGGAGGAGAAGGAGCATCTGCTTCAAACCAGGGTGGACCAACTTCCACTGAAAAGCAACCGCATCCCACCCATGGCCAGGTGACATTCGGTACAACAGGAGAAGTGCCACCATCAGCCTTTAGAATCTCTCCAAATACAAACACATGCGTAAGAGCATGTATGGAGATGGGTATCAGGAGTTTACTTATTACAATGCTATCAATGCTATGCCAAATCCAGGATACAAGAGTGCTTCAGGTTTACCTTATGGGGGGCAAGTGCAGGGAGCTCAAGATTCAAGTATTGATGTTTTAATACATAGAATGGCTGATATGATGCAGAATCAATTCGGCCTAAAGCCAAAAAACCAATCCTACTCATACAAGTCTCCTTATTCAGAGTGGTATAACAGAGTGGCGCTTCCTCCAGGGGTGAAGCCTCCAACAGATTTGACCAAATTTTCTGGTCAAGATGATACCAGCACCATAGAGCACATCAGTCGATACTTGATGCAGCTTGGAGAAGCCGCTGCAGATGAAGCTTGGAGGATTTGATATTTTCCTCTATCTCTTACAGGACCAGCTTTCACATGGTTCACATCTTTGCCAGCTCATTCCATTGGTACCGGGGCGCATCTAGAGCAGAAGTTTCATTCATATTTCTACACGGGTACCAACGAAAAGAAGGCGGTTGATCTCTTGAGTCTGAGGATGAGGACCAATGAAACACCACTGGAGTATCTTCGCAGGTTCAGGGAAACCAAGAACATGTGCTATTCTCTGAATATACCAGATGATCAATTACCGGGAATGGCTATAGCAGGCATGTTGCCGAATATCAGAGAGAAGCTGTTCGGCATGGAGTTTGATGACCTTGGCCAGCTTTCGCAGCGGTTGGCAGCTATGAGCAATCAAGCTTAGGGGTTCAGAAGAGATAATCGATTTTAGAAGAACAATGCTACTAATGAAATGTATCAAAGTTTTCTGGAGGAAGCAGATGAATATGATGATGAAGATGAGATAGCCGTGCAATGAGCCGAGTTGGGCAAAAGAGCCTACTCAAGTCAATCAATGCCGGTTGAGGCAACGAAAAGGAACTTATGATTTTGATGTTACTAAGGCGAGATAGGCTCTTTGCATTGCTCAGGTAAGGAGGGGCGCATCAAGCCGGAAGGACATCCCATGTCAACGCCCGAAGGGGTAAAAGACAAAAAGTATTGTGGCTTCCATAACACTAATTCTCACTCCATCAATGATTGCCGAGTGTTCGAACACCGATTCGAAAGCTATCCAAGAAGGACATCGAGGTTTGATGGCAAGATGAAAGTTGATAATCAGCCCTTTCCACAAAACATGATTTCTTTCTCTATGTGCATGGTCTCGCAAATGATCCCAAGGGAAAGGGCAAGATGAAAGTGTTAACCTCTGATAGAGCAAGGAGAAGTGGTGCCATGGATCCCGATCGGCAAGTTACCGGTGAAGAGATGCAACGACAAGTTCGGTTCCGAGATAGCGAATCAAGAAGATCAAACTTCCAAGCCCGAGTCACATCGCGCAATCTGTCGAATAAATGGCGGAGAGAGAAAGAATTGGAATATCGCGAAGAGCAAAGAATTCATTGAGGAAGAACGTAGGTTTATGGAAGGGCGCCGGAGGTATGAAGAAGAAGTCTACCGAAGGGAACAAGAGGAGTACATAAAAAACGAGGAGCAATCTCATTGGGGTTGTTCGTTCTTTAAGCATTGCTGGAATGAAGGCTTGAAGTTGCCTGCTAGAAATAATTGTCATGAGTGCAGTGCTCAATACTCAGAATACAGGCAATCTCGAGTCAACCGCCGTCCCGTCCATGAAAGACTTGGAACACAATTTCCTGAGGACGATCGGCGTATAAAAATGAATGGTTTAGAGAATCATCAAAGGAAGAGGTTTGCAGATCAGGGTTGGGCTCACAATAGAGCACATAGTGAAGAGGAAAACTCCTATGGATACAGGTGGCAAAGAGGACAATGGTGCCTCCAGGTCTGAGGAAAAGTTAGAAGAGAAGAGTGTTGATGTCTATTAAGTGCAACTGAAATAAGAAGGGTTCTGCAAGCGCACAGAATATATCATCGTAGCATTTTAACCGGGAGTAATCCAGGTATCGTTATTTATAATTTTACCACTGGGAAGGGAATGCACTGGATAATGAGTGATGAGCAATGCACATGCTATAATGGAGAGCTTAACCTTGTCTGTATCAATCATCTCATACAGGGTAAGTGTCACATAAAATATAGGAATGAATGATAAATGACATAAGATAAATGAGAGCATTTAGCCACATAAAATAATAGTAATCACCATCTCAACTTAGTACTCTAAGCTTATAACACTAGCATGGACTAGGATGATCTAGGGTATAATCCTATGTTATTCTAACTACAAAGTCAAAGCATACAATGATTAGTGCAAGAACATCTAGCAATCATGGCGGGAAAAGGTTACATCTATGCATAGTGATATTACCGAGAAGACAAGAGACATAGCAATGACTTCAATGTAATAGGTTTGTTCTAGACCTATACTCGGGAGAAGGGCTACAAAGGACTCAACAGATCGTCACTCCCGCGATCTACCTCACGATCCGGAATATAGGGTGCAATCGCAGATAAATACGGCCTAGGCACCACGCCTACACAATATTTACCACTCACCCATCGATCTAATGAGCAAGCGCTATACGATCCTATGCATAAACATAATTATAGTCCAACTATGCTAAACATATAATCAAAGTAAACTAAGAACAATATAATTGAGAACATAATCAAATAGAGCAAAGTCAAGTCTCGATATAATAGAATAGAATAAAGTACTACTCATAGTATCACGAACAATGATGAATATTACAAGAATGTAGAGGGGAATTACCAAGAACTCCGACAGATCCGGACTCCAAGCTAGGCTTGTTTCCCTCTAGATCTATTCCTATGTAGCTATGCTACTAAACTATGGAGCTCTAATTGAGATGGTGGCTCAAGCTTCTCGAATTCCGATGAGAGAATGAACTCTTGAATGAATTAGGGTTTCACCCCGAGGGCCGGGGCTCAATATATAGCCCCCTAGGATGAACCACGGCCCGGATCAAACCGACCTAAATGGACGATAATTATTCATCCTCAAAGGCGGTGGAGGCAGGATCCACGAGACTCCACCGATTGGTGGAGATGGGGAGTCGGCCGACTCCCCGGGTCGGCCGACCGCCCACCCCGCCCGGTGGGGCCCAGCCTTCGGGGGTCGCCTTCCTCGGAGTCTTCTAGATTATACAATTTTACCCGTTCGGTCTTTATCTCTATGTAATCATGACATGTGGGCCTCCTTTGGTTCTCTTTCTTCGATAACCCCCTCGCGTAAATAGACAATCACCAAAACTCGTGGAATTCCGTCGTGTAACCCCTATATCTAACAGTGAACTCATATTAGTCCTTTCTCTTGCTGCGTTGACGGTATAAAATTGATACTTAACGACCGTCAACAAACTCCCCCAAGCTTACCTTTTGCTCGTCCCGAGCAAAGATAGACTCGATGATGGATCGAGTTGCTACAATGCTTTCACTCCTCACAAGTACACATGCGTTCAAACAAGAACTCTCCTCCGGATTAGAGTGAACTATCCCGACTCAAAACTCACTCATATTACCTTTCACCATGGGGCTTGTAACCGTCACTTGGGTCTTGAGTAGTTGAAAGATAGAACGGTCAAGTCAAGCGCCATGTTTCTCGCTCTTTGATCAACTATTATCCCGAGTTTTTGAAAAGTTTTGAAATAAAACTCGAGTTCCTTGTATGAACCTTTCAAGTCTCTCATTTGTGGTATTTCTAGATCCTTTCTAAGGCATGAGTAGTGTATGCCTTCTCTCTTTTCTCGAATATGTGGTATTTGTGGAACTAAGGCATAGTGAAAAGTGCCTTCTCTCTCTCACCCTACTTTCTAATAGGCTTATGTGGAGCTCATAGGTGGGGAGACACTCAAACTCACTTGCATATATTGCACGCTTAAGACATGGATCCAATAGGAACTAAAATAATAATAAAGTCATATGTGCATGTGAATGAGGACGTGAAATGGATGATAAGATGATAATAGGATGATGATAGTATGATGGTGATAAGAAAATGATTATGAGGGGTACTCAACTGGTGAACATCTACTTCTACACTTGCTCCTTTGGGGATAACATGACTCCCTTTATTCGGAAACCTTGAAACTTCTTGAATGGAAGGACTTGGCTACTCTTTCTTTTTCTTTCTTTCTTCTTTTCTCTCATTTTTCTTCTCTCTTTTTTTTAAAGCAACCAATCCTCTGAAAACGAAACTTTAGCACAGGGAGTGTATAACTTGAAATGATAATGACTGGAGCTTTTTATGTAGGCAATGAAACGACAATGATTATTTCTAGATGTTCACTCCCAGATTAGGAGTAGAACCTTTTCTGGATGATGTGAAATGAATGGGTATGTATATGTGGATGGATGAATGGATGGATGCGTACTCCCAGGGTAGGAGCAGCATAAGTGCGTATCTCTAGGGTAGAGACAGCACAATATGTGGGGAATGCGTACTCCCAGGATAGGAGTAGCATAAGTGCGTATCTCCAGGGTAGAGATAGCACAATATGTGGTGGATATGGATCTATATATGGGTGGTACTTCGAGGAATAGAAGTAGCACAGAATGAATGTAGTATTTATAAAATGGGTGCGTGCTTCTGAGGACAGAAGTAGCATAGATCAATGGATGGAGAGCACATAGTATTGACTTTAACTGCGTGACTAATTCCTTATGGGTCCACAGCATAACCACACTCAATGCCTATAAAGTATACACTCAAACCTACAATATGATCTATATAAACAAACATGGGTTTTCCTAATCTAGTAAGCATGAATATATGGCATGGTAGGAATTTGAACTCTCATCATAAAGGAACTCATCATGCAGGAATTTAATATTTTCACGTATAAATTCTCCGAACTCTAGTATCTCTAGGAACAAGATGGACAACGGCTCAAAACCTTCCCATATCGTACCGTCAACCACCTAGACTTAGATCAAGTATTCGCTACCCACAAGTTTCAGGTTCAGAGCAAATCTTAAATCTAAACAAGTTGTGTCCAAAACTCGGGAGAGTGCAAGGTTGAAAACTAGGTACTTGAAAGGAATTACGCGGAAGCAACTATTCATCATCTCCATGTAGAGTTTATTCTAGGGATCACTTTTAAAGACAGTTGCAAGAGCTCTCCAAAAGTAGAAAAGATAAATAAGGAAATCTTTAAGGTTTCTATGGTTATGCATCTTTTTTAGTGGTTTTAACAAAGCATACTTTAAATAAGCATAAACAAATAAGTTGGAAACACTTAGCTTGGTACACGGGGATGCTCTCCCCAAGCCGGATGTTGACATAGTCTCGTCGATGTTGCCGACAGCACCGAAGACGTTCTAGTCCTCCAGGAGTGTCATAGATAGTTGCTTTGTTGGAGACAAAGCATTCAAGTGTCGCGAGGCAAAGACTCCGACGGGGACCGGATGTCCTTCGCTGTTAGCTCTTCATGATCCTTGATGTTCTCAGAAGCTCAAAATAGACAACAAAGCTTGTGGAACTAATTAAGCGTTAGTGATAAAACCTCTAGGCCTTGGTTGTCTAGAACTTTCTTAACTTAGACTTGTTCTAACGGGATCACAAGAATTATTTTTATCTTTTTATTATTTAAGGAATGCGATTGGGGAAATAAATATGCTGAGAAATTATTTTTGTGCCACCATAGTGAATGACTATCCACATGGGGCTTGACGATTTTCTAGATGCAAATGCACAACATCTTTATTTTCTTTTCAAATGCGGAGATAAAAGAGTAAAAATGCGACTAAGATGCAAGTAGGGAAATAAATATGCTAAGGTAAAAAATATAATGCTGAAAAGTAATGTTGATAAATACCAAGTTACCTCTTGGCGCGGCGTTCGGTGGTTTTAAGTCCTCCGAACGGGACTTGTCATGTTCACTCATTTTTCAAGGGGCGCATTGGCCGGCCTCGGATGATGTCGCCTCGTGTGTAGGAATTGATTCTGATTTTGCTTTTACCTTCCACACCTTCTTTGTTGGAGAGGGTGATCTTGAGGAGGAAGCTTCTTGGACCACTTGTTTCTCTTCTGTTGGTAGCACCTCTTCTTCTTTTACGATGTTCTTCTCTTTCCGGGTACCGATCTTCATATCTTGACACTTCTCCTCATAGTCGGCCCATCCATCTCGTAGTGATGTTCTTCTTGTTCTCGCGACGGTACACCGCCTTCTCCTTGCTCGTTCTTCTTGGGCTCCTCGGTGATTATATAATTATTATTGAAGTAGCGGCGTACCTTCTCGGTGGGAAAGTGGAAGTGAATCTCTCTGTCCCAATGTAGATGATAGCTCGTGGTGTTCGGAATGGTCTTCCTAGGATGATTGGAGGATCATAGTCATCTCCCATATCGACGACTAGAAAGTCTGTAGGGACATAATGGTCATCTATCTGGATGAGGACATCCTTTACTTCTCCTTCGACGAAGCGGAATGTCGATCTCGCCATCTCGCATTTGTGCATAGGTAGGCTCCAAAGGCATAGTGCCATATAGGTACTCATAAGTTACCTTGGCCATAATGTTGACGCCGATCCGGTGTCACGATGCCTTTATTGAAAGAGCTTCGTTGATGGAGCATTGAATGGTTGGGACACTGGGTCATCCTTCTTGATCGACGTGGGGATCGAGTAAGTGGTCGTGCTCCTTGTGGACCGTAGGTGACCATCCTCACTCGTCTCTCGTCTTCTTGGTCTTCTTATTCTTGTTCTTGCTCTTCTTAGCCGGACTCTTCTTCTCCTCACTGTTACTGTTCGGCGATGAGGGTGTCTTGGGAACTGCAAAGACTGTTCTTGAAGAAGAAGGTTTCTCTCTTGCCCTTGATGTTGAAGATGATCTTGGCGTGTTGGCATACATGATGGCTCCAAGCGTGTTCAAGAATGGTCGTCCCGAATGATAGGGGACCTTTCATCACCGCCCTCGTATCCACTACCATGAAGTCTCTTGGAACATACGAGTTGCCTACTCGTACACATATGTCTTCAAGCACTCCCAAAGGAACACGGAGTGACCGATCTCAAAGCCGTAAGCACATGGTTGTGTATGCTAAGGGGCATCGAATAGCTTCTCATATATCACTCTTGGCATGATGTTGATGCTTGCACCGAAGTCACAGTTGCCTCATTAAAGTTAGTACTTCCAATGGAGATCGGAATGACGGTCTCCCGGATCGCCCTTCTTGATTGGCGAGTTGAGTCAATCCATGACCCCTTCGATGGATCACTTCGGCTATCTTCTACATTGAATATATCAACAAGATTTGCGGTTTCGAGCTCTTCGGGTTGTCCCGCGGTTTACCTTGGCCGGTGGAGGGAGCAAGGTTAACAAGTCAGTTGTACCGCGACTCAAGTATCTTGTTGAAACCGAGCGACTCTTGATGGCATTGGAAAAGCCATCCATCCTGTTGCCGAGTGTCTCTAGGACCTTGTCATTTGATGTCGCTTCTTGGACAGATTGTCCATCATCTTGCCTTGGTTTAGCACCAACTCTCTCAAAGGCGGCCGGTTGTAATTATTGTAGGAAGAGTTGTTACCTTGATAGTTGCCTGAATAATTGCACGAGTAGTTAGGCCTCTCGCGCTGTTGATTCCAACCTTGATTCTCGCGAGGACGGTAGTAATTATTGTTGTTGTTGTTATTGAGGTAGTTCACGTCCTCCTTCGGCTACGGGCGGTTAGGACCCGTGTGCCCGTCTCTCCACACTCTTCACATGTCATGCGAGCATCATGTATATGCATGACTTCTTTCTTCTGGGGACTCTCTCATCGAGCCTCTTCATTAGCAAATCCATTTTGCGATAGCATGTCTACCTCTTTCAGCTGGTGCATTCCTCCACCTCTCTTGCGGGTCGAGTTCTTTCTTCACTCCAACCTTGGTTGGATGCCATCTTCTCCACAAGAGCCGTGGCACGAGGAATAGTGAGTGATAAGAATGCACCTCCGGCGGGCGGCATCCATCGTCTCACGTGTGCTTTTGCTAAGCCCATGGTAGAATGTCCGCATAAGCAGCCAATTCTCCATGCCATGATGAGGACACTCGAGGATGTAATCTTGAAAGCGCTCCCAAGCTTCGGGACAGCCTCATCATGGTGTTGCCGAAAGCTTGATATCTTCCCACGAAGAGCATTTGTCTTGCCCATTGGGAAGAACTTCGCCAAGAAATTGGTGGAACATAGTGCCCACGTAGGATTCTTCTCCTTATTGGCGTAGAACCACTCGCTTCGCTCTCCCCAAGAGTGAGAATGGGAAGAGGCGAAGTAGTATAGCATCTCTGGGACATCCTTGATAGTGAATGTGCTACAAATCTCCGGGAAGTGTTGGAGATGAGCACTAGCATCTTCATGGGCCTTCCCACGTAACCGGCTTGCTTGCACCATGTTGATTAGTGCAGGCTTGAGCTCAAAAGCTCCTTCGATGTCCGCACTGGTCCCGTACGAATGTTGTCCGTAGTTGGAGCCGAGAACTCGCGGAGTGACTTGTTCGCCATGGCTTCAAACGCCGGTGTCAAGTCTCGAACGAAAGGTCGACCTTCTCGCTCCGACAAACTTCCAAGTTGAGTTGATGATGATGATTGATTGGTCTTCTTCAACTTGCTTCCGGCCTTCCCGAATAAAGCTTCGGATCGTCAATATAATTATCGGAAAGAGTAGTCTTTTTCATACATTACCCCGCATAAGATATAAAATAAACGAAAGACAAGGGTAAGGCTGTATGAGTAGAGAATGGTGACAGTGCTCAATCTCATTATGTAGTGCAATGCTTGCTCATTATCCATTGGCTTTCAACCTTCCCCGAACGGCGCCAAAAATGCTTGTTGATGTCTATTAAGTGCAACTGAAATAAGAAGGGTTCTGCAAGCGCCTAATATATCATCGTAGCATTTTTAACCGGGAGTAATCCAGGTATCGTTATTTATAATTTTACCACCGGGAAGGGAATGCACTTTGGATAATGAGTGATGAGCAATGCACATGCTATAATGGAGAGCTTAACCTTGTCCGTATCAATCATCTCATACGGGGTAAGTGTCACATAAAATATAGGAATGAATGATAAATGACATAAGATAAATGAGAGCATTTAGCCACATAAAATAATAGTAATCACCATCTCAACTTAGCACTCTAAGCTTATAACACTAGCATGGACTAGGACGATCTAGGGTATAATCCTATGTTATTCTAACTACAAAGTCAAAGCATACAATGATTAGTGCAAGAACATCTAGCAATCATGGCGGGAAAAGGTTACATCTATGCATAGTGATATTACCGGAGAAGACAAGAGACATAGCAATGACTTCAATGTAATAGGTTTGTTCGCTAGACCTATACTCGGGAGAAGGGCTACAAAGGACTCAACGGGGTCACTCCCGCGATCTACCTCACGATCCGGAATATAGGGTGCACCTTGATAAATCGGCCTAGGCACCACGCCTACACAATATTTACCACTCACCCATCGATCTAATGAGCAAGCGCTATACGATCCTATGCATAAATATAATTCTAGTCCAACTATGCTAAACATATAATCAAAGTAAACTAAGAACAATATAATTGAGAACATAATCAAATAGAGCAAAGTCAAGTCGATATAATAGAATAGAATAAAGTACTACTCATAGTATCACGAACAATGATGAATATTACAAGAATGTAGAGGGAATTACCAAGAACTCCGACAGATCCGGACTCCAAGCTAGGCTTGATTCCCTCTAGATCTATTCCCATGTAGCTATGCTACTAAACTATGGAGCTCTAATTGAGATGGTGGCTCGGCTTCTCGAATTACGATGAGAGAATGAACTCTTGAATGAATTAGGGTTTCACCCAGGGGCCTGGGGCTCTGAATATATAGCCCCCTAGGATGAACCACACGCCCTCGGATCAAACCAACCTAAATGGACGATAATTATTCATCCTCAAAGGCGGTGGAGCGGGATCCACGAGACTCCACCCGATTGGTGGAGATGGGGAGTCGGCCGACTCCCCCCCGGGTCGGCCGACCGCCCACCCCGCGTGGGGGCCCAGCCTTCTCGGGGTCGCCTTCTCGGAGTCTTCTAGATTATACAATTTTACCCGTTCGGTCTTTATCTCTATGTAATCATGACATGTGGGCCTCCTTTGGTTCTCTTTCGATAACCCCCCTGCGAAATAGACAATCACCAAAACTCGTGGAATTCCGTCGTTGTAACCCCTATATCTAACAAAGTGAACTCATATTAGTCCTTTCTCTTGCTTTGCGTTGACGGTATAAAATTGATACTTAATGACCGTCAACAAAGAGTCCAGCGCTTGAGGAACCAGGAGCTGAAACAAGTAGCTGCTGAGAAGAAGCAGATGTGGCGTCCTAAGAAAAAGGATGATGAGCATGGTTCTTCGGCTGATGCTTGCATGACTTTCTTCCTACCATCAGAGTTCATAGCTCCTGAAGATCAAAATGTCCAAGAAGAAGTATACTCTGACTTCGATGAAAGTGAGTATCAAGATTTGATGGCCCAACTGGTGTTGACCCGACAGGCAGTTTTTGACAAACCAATCAAGAATCATCACTTGAAGCCACTTTATTTGAAAGGATATGTCAATGGCAAGCCTCTGACCAAGATGTTTGTTGATGGGGGAGCTGCTATCAACATCATGCCTTATACTACTTTCAGAAAGCTTGGAATGACAAATGAGGACTTGCTAAAGACTGACATGGTTCTCAAGGATTTTGTCAGCAACCCTTCTGACACCCGTGGTGCTGTGCATGTTGAGTTGATGATTGGTTCAAAGACTCTGATTACTACATTCTTTGTCATTGATGGCAAGGGGGCATACAGTTTGCTTCTAGGGAGAGATCGGATCCATGCAAATTGCTGCATCCCTTCAACCATGCACCAAATTCTTATTCAGTGGATTGGAGATGACATAGAGGTTGTCCATGCTGATGATTCGGTAAGTGTTGCTGCTTCAGAGCCTACTTATTGGGAGTATGATGGCTTTGACTGTTTTTCCGGTAAAGTGTGGAAAGAAGGTCCTGTGAATGTCTTCAACAGGGATCAATAGCCGATCCAAGCAGTCGGCTCTCACAGTAATTTTTAATGGGTAATCCAATCGATGGCAACAAAGGAAAGCTGGGTCATAGTTTCATGTCGGCCGACAAGTTGGAAGAGATAGACATTGGTGATGGTTCTAAGCCAAGGCCGATGTATATTAGTGCAAATTTAGACCCAGAGTATAAGTCAAAGCTAGTGGACCTGTTGAAAGAATTCAAAGATTGTTTTGCATGGGATTATACAGAGATGCCTGGATTGGATCGTTCTATTGTTGAGCATTGATTACCTATTAAACCTGGATATCATCCCTACAAACAACCTCCACGAAGGATCTATAAAGAGGAGGTATTGGCCGATGTGAAGAAGGAAGTTGAAAGATTAATAGAAGCAAACTTCATTCGGCCATGCAGGTATGCAGTGGATTTCAAATATAGTACCAGTATACAAGAAAAATGGTAAGATGAGGGTCTGCATAGATTTTAGAGATCTTAATAAGGCTACTCCTATGGATGGATACCCGATGCCAGTTGCCGATTTGCTAGTAGATGCAGCAGCGGGTTATGAGGTTATCAGTTTTATGGATGGGAATGCTGGTTATAATCAAATATTTATGGCAATAGAAGACATCTCAAAAATAGCCTTCAGATGTCCTGGTCATATCGGTTTGTTTGAATGGATAGTCATGACGGTTGGGTTGAAGAATGCCGGTGCAACTTATCAAAGTGCTATGAACTATATTTTTCACGAGTTGATCGGTAAGATTGTGGAGATCTACATCGATGATGTGGTGGTCAAATCCAGAAACCATGAAGGGCATTTAGCCGATTTGAGGAAGACTCTGGAGTGCACAAGAAAGCATGGTTTGAAGATGAATCCAAACAAGTGTGCCTTTGGGGTTTCGGCTAGTGAGTTTTTGGGATTTTTAGTTCATAAAGGAGGAATCGAAGTTGGGAAAAAGAGCATGGAAGCAATAGACAAAGTTGTTCCTCCAACTAATCTTACAGAATTACAATCACTACTAGGCAAGATCAATTTTGTGAGAAGGTTTATATCCAACTTATCGAGAGAATTTTGCCTTTTTCTCCACTTTTGAAGCTCAAGAAAGATCAAAAATTTGTATGGGGTGACATGCAACAAAAGGCTTTTGATGAGATCAAGCAATATATGAAGGCACCACCTGTACTAGTACCTCCACAACTTGATAAGCCTTTTAAGTTGTATGTGGCGGCCGATAGCCTAACAATAGGATCGGCCCTCATGCAAGAATTTGAGGGAAAGGAAAGAGTAATAGCTTATCTTAGCCAAAAACTGCTGGACCCAGAAACAAGGTATTCGGCTACAGAAAAACTTTGCCTATGTGTGTATTACTCATGTACCAAGTTTTGGCACTATTTGTTGAATGCCGAATGCGTGGTAGTTTCTAGTTTTGATGTAATCAAACATATGTTATCAATGCCAATTTTAAATGGAAGAATTGGCAAATGGATTTTAGCATTGTCAGAATTTAATTTGAGATATGAATCAGCAAAAGCGGTAAAGGGTCAGATTATTGCTGATTTCATTACCCAAAGATCGAGATCTTTCGTTGAAGCGGTGAGCATTGTACCTTGGGCATTATTCTTTGATGGTTCATCTTGTAACAAAGGTGGTGGTGCTGGTATTTTCTTAATTTCCCCACGAGGAGTAATTTTTGAGTATGCATTCCCTATTGAGTTTCATGTTACTAACAATTAGGCAGAATATGAAGCACTGCTTAGAGGGCTTCGGCTTCTTATAGAGGTAAAAGCCGTTGCCATTTAAATCTTTGGGGATTCTGAATTGGTGATCAATCAATTGACTGGTTAGTATGAGTGCAAGAATGATATATTAAGAGAATATTATAAAGAGTGCCAAGAACTCTTGAAGAATTTTCTAGTAGTGACCTTGCATCATATCCCTAGAGAGCATAATGAAGAAGCAAATAAGTTAGCTCAAGCTGCATCTAGATATTGCGAGAATCGGGAAATTCTTGCTATAGAAGAAGGTGTTTTAAATACTGATCAAGTGGATGGTGATTGGAGGTACGAGATTACTAATTATCTAAAGGATCCATCTCAGAAGGTTTCCCGAAAGCTCAGGTACAAAGCCCTCAAGTTTGTGCTTCTTGATGATCAACTGTACTACAAATCCATCGATGGAGTGTTGCTCAAATGTTTGAATCAAGAAGAGGCCAGAAAGATTATGTATGAGGTTCATGAGGGTTTGTGTGGTTCACACCAATCGGCCTATCGGATGAAGTGGGTAATTAGGAGAACTGGTTACTTTTGGCCGACTATGTTGGAAGATTGTTTTGAATATTATAAAGGGTGTCATGATTGTCAAAGATTCGGCAATATTCAAAAGGCTCCAGCATCTGCTATGAACCCCATAATTAAACCTTGGCCATTCAGAGGATGGGGTATAGATTTGATTGGTCAGATTAATCCTCCTTCTAGCAAGGGGCATAAATGGGTACTCCTGGCCACAGATTATTTTACCAAGTGGGTTGAAGCTATCCCTTTGAAGAAGGTTACATCGAGAACATGATCGTTTTGTTAAGGAGCATATAATTCACGAGTTTGGGATTCCTCAAACTATAACAACTGATCAAGGAACTCGATTCACTTCTTCAGAATTTTGTAATTTTGCCAAAGACATGGGGATGAAGTTGTATAATTCTTCTCCTTATTATGCACAAGCCAATGGTCAGGCAGAGGCATCAAATAAGATTATGATTAAAATCATCCAGAAAAAGATTAATGAAAAGCCAAGAAGATGGCATTTGGTCCTTAATGAGGCACTGTGGGCTTACCGAATGGCTTGTCATGGGTCTACTCAGGCGTCTCCCTATGAATTGGTTTTTGGGCATCATGCTTTGTATTGCCATGGGAGTTACAATCGGTTCAAGATGAGTTATGTTGCGAAAGATTAGGTAAAAGAAGACTATAAGAATCTAATGATGGATGAGTTGGAGGATTTGCATTTGATTCGTCTCAAGGCATTGAAAAATATTGAGAAGAACAAGATGCGTGTTGCCAAATATTATAACAAAAAGGTCGAGTAAAGCAATTTGCGAAGGAGACTTGGTTTGGAAAACTATATTGCCGATTGGAACAAAAGATAGAGCATTCGGCAAATGGTCTCCAAATTGGGAAGGACCTCTTCGGGTAATAAAATGTGTACCGGCAACGCATATATATTGAAGACCTTGTTCGGAGAAGAGTTTACTAGAGCTATCAATGGAAGATATCTTAAGAAATTTTATCCCAAAGTGTCGAGGTTGGTTCATGAAAGAAGATCGAAAGTTGGATATGAATAGCCGATGAATGAGAAATCGCCTTTAGTCTAAAAAAAGAGCTGGAGTAATAGCCGATATCGTTCATATCGTCTTTAGCACAAAATAGCCGATACGGTTTGTATCGCCTTTAGTACAAAAATATTTGTGCATAACCGGGGTGGTTTCAGCATTTTTGACTGGTAGGTTTATCGAGAGAAGAGAAAGTGGAACGCAGTAAATGAAGTGCTACACGATGCGTGTTATCGGTTACAACACGAGTTGAGATCCAGTCGGCTAACATGACATCATGCGTTCAGCAAGATATCCTTCAGAGAAACCATTGCAATCAAAATGCTGTTGAAGACAACCAAGAAACTGGGGCAAGCATTCTTCAGATAAAAGTTTATTTACATCAAGATCCATCCTAACACAAACTACTAGTCGAATAGCTTGTTGAGGATGGATTGGGGGTTGGTGGATTCAGCAAGGGCAGCAGCGTGGTCCTCGTAGGCCTCCAGACGCTCGTCGATGTTGTCGATTTCGTCTGGGCGACCACCACGGAAGCCGACTGGCAGGACAGAGTAGTCGTCGTTGGTACGGGACGACATCGCCGCTAGCCCGAGGGAGACGCCAAGGTGCACACCTTGGATGACGGCCTGATCCACGCGGCCGTGCACAGCATCAAAACGGGCTTCGGCCGTCTCCCCGTGGGCGTTCACCTTGTCGGCAACTTCATTCGCCGCCACCTTCAAGCGATTGACCTCTGCAGAGAGTGCTGAACAAAAAGGAAAATGAGTTGACAAGCAGAAGAAATCAAGATGAAGAGATTTAGATAGAGATATCAAACCGGTGACAGCGTCGCAGAGCTGCTTCCTCTGGTCCTCCCATTCGGCCTGGGCAATGCCGAACTTTTTGGTTTCCTCGCCAAGCTCCTCCCGGGCCGCATCTCTCTCCCGGAGAAAGATGAGCGCATCCGCGTGAGTATACGGATTCGGGTACCCCTCGTACGGATCCTCCTCCGGTTCCGTCGGACCTCAAGGATTGGGGTGGTACGAGCCGCCGGAGTCGGAGGAACTCGGCGAACCGGGAGCAAGAGCGGGAGCGCTCGACAGAGCTACCGTTGCCGGAGGAAGAAGATGATAGTGGCCAGTGATCCCTACGCCTTTGGAAAGATGAAGATGAAATCAAGATCGGGAAAGATGAACAGGAGAGAATAACCATAAAAGGGGCAGAAGATTGATTTTTCACCGCCGGCGCCGGTGGCCTCGTGCGTGGCTCCCTTCCGCCTCCTCTCTGATGGGGCGCTTGTCTCGGCTGCCGTCGTCCGCCATTGAAAGGCTCGAGCTAGGGTTTTCTCTGCTTTGGCTTAGGTCGGGAGATGAGGAGATGGCAATGGAAACTGCTCGACGGAAACAATGATGGAAGCCGAGTAGGAGGTTCTATTTATGAATGCTAAGAGCCGTGGCGTGCGTCTCGGGGAAACCAAGCGACGAAGTAGGGTTTTTCGCTTCTATGGGCCGATATTGGACTGGGCCAAAACTGGCTAAAATAGAAGTTATTGCTCCAGAGAAAACGTGATTGTGATCGGGAAGCTGACGCATTCGGCTAAGACAAGATCGAGAAATAAAGGAGTAAAACTTTCATTTTTAAAAGAAAATGTGATGGGGTACAGGCATTCAGAGATACGAATTGTTTAGAAAATACAGTTCTACATCTAGTTACAAGCCGATGATTCACTCATTCAGGAATAAATTGATTGCGTCCATAGCATCAGTCCTGATTTGGCTAACATCATCAAGCACCTTCCGGTCATCCTCTTCAGAGCTTTGAATTCTGGCGAGCCTGGTCTTGATTTGCTGGTTTTGTTTGATAACAGATGTTATCTTTGCTTTAGCTGCTTCAATAGAGCTTGGCAGATCGGCAACTTTGGCTTTGTGAGACTGAATTTTGGCATTTAGCTGAGCCAATTGAGCTTCCAATTTGGTCTTCTCTTCTTCCATGACTTGCGCTTCGGCTCCAAAATTTCCGGGAGTGTTTTGCCGACTGAATCTCAGAATGTAGCCCCTTGACCTCGTTGTTCTTTCACCGGACTATCATTCCGCAAAGTGGCTCTAGCAGTTATGCTCTTACTTGCTCTTCTGACCGTGGCAAAGTGGTCATCAAGGTGAGCTATAGATTCCAAGGAAGCTCTAAGAGTAAGGGCAATCTCTTGATCAATAAGCTCAATGATGTCCCTTATCTGGTCTGCATCTTGAACCAAGGTAGTGATATCTTTAATAAGAAGAAGAATTATATCCCTCAAGCGAGCTTGGTTTTCTATTGACAACCTGTTCTTTGTGATGAAGCTTCTTCACCTCTCTCTCCAATATATTCTTCAACAATGAGAGAGTAACGGCTTTCGGTTGAGTATTGTCCTTTTTTAAAACAAAAGAAGAGGAACTTTTAGCCGAATGGATCAGCCTGGCACGGAGAATAATTAAAAGCAAGATATTACCTCTTGTGTGGGAACTTCATCGGGATGAGCCGTGTCTTGGCTTGCTTGAGGATTTTGGGTACCTGAAGGTGGTGGACTTGGAGCTTGATGAGAAGAGTGTCCTTCTACTGTTTCTTCTATGGGACCATATAAATGAAGGGGTGATGAAAGATGAGAGCAATAAATAAATCTGACAAGAAAAGAAGGAAGTAATGAGTTAAGGGTGATTACCAGTAAAACCAGCAGCTTCATGACACTCTGCATTGTCAGTGGAATTTTCAGGGGAGTCCACCACATTTACTGAGATATTGGCTGATCCTTGAGGGCTAGCCTGTGGCTGTTGCAAAGAGATGAGTATAGGGGAATCAAGGATATTGCCGGATAGAGGATGAAAGCATTCATACCTTGGATTGTGATTTGGCTTTCTTGGACCTTGGTTTTTTGGTTATGGTAGTATCAGTGCTTGGGCCACCAGGAGCTTTCCTTTTGTATGCCTTTAAAGGTGCTGACTCCTTAGCAGGGATTTTCTTGAAAGCTGCCAAGGTTGGAGCATTGAATCCTAGAGCAGGGATGGGTCCAGCTTGGTAATATTGAACTTCTTGAAGAAGGATAGGTTTAATGTCCTGTTAAAGAAAAGAATGTTCAGAATGGAGAAGAAGGTCCAAGGAGAAGAAGGTCATAAGGAAATTACCTCACTGTCAGAAGCAAACTAAGGTTGCAAATCTTGGCACAAGGGATGCACTGGTGCATTGAAAATGTGGGCATGCCATTCTTGCCACCAGGAGATGAATAGGAGATGAGCAGCTTCTATCAATCCAAGTGGAGAAGGTTCATATGTTGGCAAATCCCATCCAAGCTCAAAAACTTTAATGGCCTCTGTGCTATCTAATATTTTCTATCTAGGCCTTATAATGTTGGAAAAGAATAATCTTGGGGGCAACCGCCACATCCTAATTGTCTGGCTGACATGTTTGGGTTGTAAAATTCATAGGTGGGGTGCAATAATCTCCCATGGTGAAATTCTGCTGGCAGAGTGCAAGGCTTGATAAAGGAATTGAAGATCTCTGTGGATACTTGATCTCGAACAAACTGGACTCATAACTAAACTTGCGGGGCGAGTCAAATCTTCATTTTCCCTATAAGGAAGCCGATCACATTGCTGAATCCTTTAAAGAAAAGCTTGAAAGGGTGGCCAATATCTATATCAATGATGATGGAGGATCTTTGCTTCTCCATATGTCGACAAGCCTTCTCTCAAGTTCTTTTTCAACTTCAAAGATAGTTAATCGAAGGGAAGCCTAAATTGTGAAGGTCCACGAAACTATCGGGTGCATGTATAGGCAACCACATTTGAACCAACCACCAAGGGCCATTAACACAATGTATTTCTCCATGCTGGCGCATCTGGTCAGTAATTTGATGCATCATGTGATAGACAGCCCCTAAAAGATACTTACCCAAGGGGATTAGAGTACCTGCAGCTAGATCTTTGGCCATCACCATATGGTTCAGAGTTGGTTCATTGGATTTGCTACAAAAGATGAATCTGCATAGCCACATATTCATGAAAGCTCTATACTCCTTATCAGCTACAGCACCAGATGACATGTAGGTTTGAATATACTTTGTCCAACCACCTCCTGATTTGACTGCTTTTTGGCTGCTGGTGCCCTTATATTTGAATGGATACACCGGTTTGGTGACATTCAAGCCAGTCATCATGAACACATCAGCAAGGGTGATGGACATTGGACCGTGGCCGAAGATGAAAGCATTGACAGCATCAGACCAAAAATGAGAGGCTGCTATTAGAAGGGAATCATTCCTGGGCATTTCAGCTAAGGATAGTTCTAAGCAGTGATGAATGTCTTGAGATTCCCAAAGACTACTGTTCTTGGCTAACATCCTATGATACCAGTTTCGCCATCCTGAGATTGAAGGGAGCGGCCAGGTCTTGAAGGTGCTCGGCCATCGGCTCGGCGGAGCAACTCCGGATTTGAAAGGAATCCTCAGAGTTTCCTTCTTGATGAATTCAACTGGACTAGGGTCTCCCATCGGACCGAGAAAGTAAGAATCGGGATTCGCGGCACGGGGAATCAAAATCTCATTCTTGTATTCCTTCGAAAAATAATAGAATAGGAAAGAGATGAATCGAAAGAAAGCCAAGAATCGGCATGGAAATTGCCGAATGTTCAAAGCAAATAGGGTTACCTCTGGAACTTCCTCCGGGTCGCCATTGAAGGTGCGAGTGAGTCAAGACAAGTGCGGATCTTTCGAGCGGCGGCTGCAATCATGGGTAGTGTTGACCTAAGTGAAAAAGACTTGTGGTCAATTTCGGAATAAAATCACTTTTATCCAGAAATTAAGGAGGCATGTGTTAACATTGGATTTTGGTAAAGATTGAGAAGATGACAGGTGGGCTAGCACGCGGCGAGAGAGGCATTCGGCAAACGCCCGAGCGATCGGTTAATGCTCGGTGCTTCGGCAAATGGCCATGCGGTCGGCTATCTCAGAAGATGGTGACTGCATTCGGGAAGCAGAAGATGGCAAATAAAGCCGATTGGAGAGAAAGGACCATAATAATGAAAGATTCTGAGAAGAATTAAAGATAGGAGTCGTACGTTCCAAGTTTTTATTTGGTATTCTTTGTAAATCGTAGTCTTCTAGGACTCATGTTTTGTCCGAGGTATAAATATTAACCCCCGACCATTGTAATAGATATACACAATCAAATCAACACAACCGGCCCCGTGCCAAGTTTCGAGTCTTTCGTCGTGTCATCGAGTTCTTTGAGAGGAGCCATCAATCCATCGACCTCCGTAAGTACCGGCAACCTTGCTATCATGTCTAGTATCATGCGGTGGATTTAGATCATGGTGCAAGTAGTCTCGTTCGTTTTGCTTAGTATCATGCGGTGGATTTAAGCTTAATGGCGGGAAGTTTTTGCTTATGCCTTGTATCATGCGGCGGATTAAGTCATGAGTAAAGATAGTTATCGGCTCTATTAGATTCGGCAAGATCTAGTAGATTCATCAAGTTATCATGTGTTGCATTGTCTTTAATGTTTTATATATTTGTAGCACTCTTTTGCCCAATCTAGATTGATACGCTTCGGCTTTTGATAGACTTTTTTCCATAATAGGTAGATTATACGCTCGTATAGCCGAACTAGATCAATCTAGGTTGTAACGTGTTGTGGGTTCATACACGTTAAAGCGTATTAACCCTAATAGAACTAGGTGTCGTGCGGCAGATGCAGGTTTTGTTAGGTTTAAATCGTGTTTGCTTGTTTGTTCCTGCTTCATGGACCCCAATTCGGCAAACTTGCCGAATATGGTTATGCTCACACGAGTAATAAGTCTTTATAGATCTGTTTGGGTATACACATGCTTTTAGCTTCTTATTATTAGATCGTATCATGCGGTGGATTAATCTGATCATAAGGAGTAGTGTAGACTTATAGCAAGCGGTATCATGCGGTGGATTAACTTGCTCGGGTTTATGCTTGACGGGTTTATGAAGGCTAGACGTGCGGCAGACTAGTTGGATTAGCCTATGCATGTGTTATTTTAATAGATTTATATTTACGAGTTACCTGCTTATGATTTATTACATCTTGATGGTGTCATTGGTCTAAAATTCATATGATATATGATGATCAATTTTCACTTGTTCAAACATGTCTTCTCTTACATGTGTATTCGGCAATCAATGTCTTTACATGTTTCATCCTTTGTTAGCCGAATAACTTATAAACATGCTTGGCAGATAGCTTCTATAGCTGTATGTCGTCGTAAGTGGCTTCAGGGCCGTAAATATGGAACTGTCTGGTCTCACCCGGCATGTTCCAGTTTTGTTTCTCACAGTTTTATCCCTTGTTGGTTTTCAGGTCAAACCGACTGGCACGCTTTCGGATTCCAAACCATCCGGGCACCCGATTGAAGCCACGCTTTCTGGCTTGCTGTGTGTGAGGCACAGTGCACCACATTTTGTGCCAACAGAACCCATTCGTTGAATTGGGGATGGCATTTGTTGTGGTTCTATTTGAGGAATAATGAGGCCGCTCCCTTCCCGCACTACACTGGTACTACTCCATTGGAGCGCTTCCACACCTGGCCATAAGGGCTCAACGATGCCAATCTCGACCTGATTGGTGATGCCATGCAAGCAATCCAGAGGCTAAGGGACGCCGGCTTGCGGTCCCGTGATGTCATCAGCGGCTACTTCATGAGGGGGGTGGTCCTGCTCAGGGAGCAGTCCCTGATGCTCTTCCAGATGGTTGGAGGAGTGCCGACCGACGGGACAGTGACCGCACTGGACATCCTAACCCAGACGCCATCAAGACGCAGGTTCGGTCCATGACCGGGGATAGCAACTTTGTCTTCCCTTTGCCCGGCGCGCTCGTGATGCACCCCAATCTGGACGCTATTGCCCTGGTGAGTGTCTTTCCCTTCGTCCTTCAGGGTCTTGTATCGCCATTCTTCTTCAATTTGGTCTTGTGTTGTCGTTCTTTGTACCAAGTCGGCCAGGTGTCGATTTGGCATTCCCGTCCTCCTCTCCTGACTATCGAGGAGAGTGAAAGGATCAAGATGCCCAAGAGGGGGGTGAATTGGGCTAATTCTAAAAATTACTGCGGAATGAAACCTACTAGCCCATAATTCACCCCTCGGTGCCTATGTGTGTTCCTAGAAATTCTTCCTACAAAAGTTTTGCACCCTAAGTTCCAATCCTATTCTGGCATGGCAATTCTAGGAATGTAATTGCAAGAATATAAATGCTAGAAAGTAATTGCGGAAAGTAATGCGGAAAGTAAGGGGCAAGGAACACGGCGATCTTTTTCCCGAGGTATCGGAGAGTCGCCACTCTCCACTAGTCCTCGTTGGAGCACCCGTGCAAGGGTATAGCTCCCCCTTGATCCTCGCAAGGACCAAGTGCTCTCTAGGGCTGATTCTTCGTCGCTCCGACGCGGTGAATCGCCAAGAACCGCTCACAAGATGAGTTGGGTCATCCACAAGCTCCACCGGATGATCACCAAGCTCCCAATCACCACCAAGCCGTCTAGGTGATGGCGATCACCAAGAGTAACAAGCACAAACTCTCACTTGACCATGACAAGCCTAATGAGAAAGATGGATGCACACTTTGTCACTCTTTTGATCTCTCATGAGTTGCCTACACCATGGATTCGCGAATCACTAGCAACTCATGAAGCTCTTGCTCTCTCAAGCTCTCAAAGGGATGTTTCAGCTGAACAAATGGGCAAGAGGGAGAGAGGTGGGGGTGAGGTTGTATTTTTCAGCCAAGACTAAAAATCCAACCGTTACCCCTTGAGAAACGCTTCTGCGCGAGCGCCGGACGCAGCCGGGCCCCTACGCCGGACGCGTCCGGCGGTGCACAGATTTCAAACTCGCAGCTAGCCGTTGCCAGCGCCGGACGCGTCCGGCGGCAGGCTCTGGACGGCGTCCGGCGGCCCAGCTGCCTGCAAGCCTCACTGTCCGGCGTCCGGCGGTGCAGCGGCGTCCGACGCCCTGCACACACGCGTCCGGCGCAGGAGACCAGTGACCAGGGCCGCGACTGCACGGCGCCGGACGCTGGAGGCAGCGTCCGGCGCACCCAAGGTGAGCGTCCGGCGCTAGTCAGAGAGCCCGTACCACATTCGATCGCGATCATTTGTGAATGGCTCCAACTCCAACCAATCTAAGGGCTAAAAAGTAACCACCTAGAGCTAATTTCGACAAGTGTGCACCACACCTAAACCATTAGACTCACCTAGGTCAAGCTACCCATTTGCACCCCCCTTAATAGTATGGCCAAAGGAAAAAACAAGGTCCTGTAGACTATTCTGTCGTCTCTCAATGCCAACAATGAGCGGAACTAACCTATCTTCAACCTCGTCGACCAATCCTTTGAAAACGAAATGATTTCCATCGTCAGGGGGCATGAAAACTATATTGCCCGAGATTGTCATTACCATTACCTAACAACTCACTGTTTCTACAAAACACACATTAGTCATGATAATTATTGTCATCAATCATCAAAACCCTCATCAGGGGCCTAGATGCTTTCAATCTTCCCCTTTTTGGTGATTGATGACAACCTCTAGAGTGTGGAGATTTGAGTTGAGGTTTTCAAGCATGCTTGGTTCACATGAGCCTTTATCAGTAAGAGCAAAGGTTAGAATAGCTCATGTGAGACCAAGCCAATAAATTTGTGCTCATATGATCTGCAAAAACGAGTTAGCACAAAACAAACATATATAGCTCATATGGAATCAGAGTAAAGCGCGGAAGCCAAGCACATATGAGCATATAAACTAAAACAAAGTGACATAGAGTGATACCGAAACGAAGAGCGAATGTCACTGGAAGTACCACACACATATCATACAATGCATAAAGGTAAACATGATGCATGCAAATGTATCAAGCAAAAGAACCAAATCCCTCTCACATGCTCCCCCTAAATCGACATACTCTCATATCATACAATGCATAAAGGTAAACGTGATGCATGCAAATGTATCAAGCAAAAGAACCAAATCCCTCTCACACACTCCCCCTAAATTAACATACTCTCATATCTCCCCCTTTGGCATCAAGGACCAAAACCTAAGGGCCGGGCGGAGGTGAGGCAGACGAGCCGGTCGCAGGACCAGTAGGAGTAAGAATGAACCGATCTGGGTCATCTGGACTGGACTCTGGAGTCGTCTGAGGCTGGGAAGCTGGAGCCGGCTGACCCTCGGACTGTGGCACTGGCGGAGAAGCGGTTTGGGTCTGCACTGGCTGCTCTGTGAGAGGAGGGGCAGTCTCTAAGGTGGATCTGCTGCTGTCTGACTCTGAACTGTCTGCTGAGTCAAAACTGCTAGAGGTGCGGTCGTCGTGACAACAGTAGGCTGAGGCTCTATGGAAGCAACTGATGATCGTACAGTCTCTGTAGTAGCTCCCCCTGGCACTGATGCTAGCTCTGGCTGAGGAAGAGGTTGTGTCACTGGGACTGAAGAAGTAGAGGCCTCTGTCGCTGTGAAAGGAGGAGTAGGCATTCCAGTGATCTGACTATAAGTGAAGAGGCCTGACTGATTCCCAGGTGAGAATAACTGAGTGGAAGGCAGAGGTGAGAACCTAGAGGACATCCCTGCTGAGAACTGCTGAGGCATCTGCTGAGCTGGCGAGTTGAATGGTCCTAGAATCTGAGATGGACCTGGACCCTGAAATCCCCAAATTGGTGCCTGTGTAGATGGTCCTGCAGCCTGGGAGGATCCTAGAAGCTGAGCACCAGGAGGTAGAAGCAGGTGTGAAGGTGGTGGAGCTCCAGGGTTTGTAAGCAGATGTGTAATGAGGGCCATATACTGCTGATTGGCAGCCATAGACTACTGCTGTAACTGAAACTGAGCCTGCTGGAACTCATCCTGCCTAGCAGATATCTGAGCAAACCGAGCAGCATTCTCCCTATCTGAGCGCTCCATCCTCTCAAGGATCATCTGAGTGGTGCTGCTAACCTCTGAAACATGGGGTCTAGTCACAGGAGGAATAAACTCCTCATCACTGCTGTCAGTGGTGTCATATGCAAACTCAGCTCCCCCTGACTCCTCTCCTAGACCAGCCTCCTCAGCTTCTGCGATCTGAGCTATAATCTCATCCTGCTGCTCCGCAGTCTCTGGAACCTCTGGCCTGGTAGTCTGCCTGATAGGAGTAACTCTGGTGGCATGCCTCAGGAGCTGTGACTCATCATACTGAGGATATTCTTCCTTAGCTGTGCTGAACTCCTCCTGGACTGCTGCTGGTAAAGGATGATCTGCAAATCTGAAGATCAGAGCTGTCAACCAGTGTGCATAGTGTAGCATCCTCGATGTAGAGAAATTGCCATAGATCACATCTTCAATTTCTGATAGCATCAAATCCCAGATGTCAAACGGAACTCTCCTGACAAGGTGAGACACTAACCATTGCTGAATCCTGGTGAAACCATCTCTGTTGCCACCTCTGGGTAAGATAGTGTGTCGCACTATGGCCTCAAGTGCTCTAGCAGTGGGGGTGAGGTGCCTGGGGTGTCTCTCTGAGCCTATCCCAAAATCACTCTTAAAGCAAGATCTCATGACATCAATTGGTGGAATGATTCCCTTGTGAGCTTGGCAAGGACATGCAACATTTGGATAGCAGATTTCATGGATCCTGTTAGGTGACTCACTGAAGTTGAAGAACTCCCTGGCTTCTGGACTAGTGATGGTGATCTGCCGACCATAAAGACTGAAGGAAATGATAGAATGATCTGGAGCTATCCACACTGTAGCATAGAACTCCACAATCCAGGATGGCACATATGCCCCTGAGCGTCCAAGCAGATCAGCTAACCCTGGGAGATAGTCAATGTGCTCTCTGAACTCCTGTCCTAGTAGCTCAACAAGGTTCTGAATTGAGATGATCTTCTGCTTGCTGAATTGATGTCTTCCAGCATGGGCATCATTGAAGTCGCTGTGCATGGCTGTATGATGATCTGGGACTCCTGGCTGCCTCCTCTCAGGAAACCACCTGTCAAGTGGCACTGTCCTCATCCTTCTAATCTCTTTGGCTGTCTTGGTGAGGAGCTCCATGTACTTCCTCTTTGGAGGCTTGGGAGCCTTCTGTTTCTACTGTGAAGAGGAGGCCTCGGCCGCCCGTCTTTTAACTCGGAAGAGCGTCTGCGAGAGTGCTCCTCTAGCAGTGCTGCCTGCTGCTCAAGAACCCACTCCTCTGTCTCTTGCTCCTCTGCCTCTGCCTCCTGAGCCTGAGATGGATCTCTCTCTCTGATCACAAGCCCACTACCCCTTCTGCCTCTTCTTTCTCCTTCCTCAGTGGCCGTTACAGCTGAAAGTACCCGCTGCTGCTCATGTGTCAATTTCCTTTTCTTTGCAAGCTGCTTCTTTGGAGCTTCCTTTTGTTTGCCTTTGAGCATCTCAGGAATGTTTGGGCGCTGTGGATCATCTTCATCTCCTGATTGTCTGCCTGTACTCTTGCCCCTAGCCATGACTGACACTGCACTGTTGCTGATCAGTCAAACTGAACCACTGTCAGAGGATGAACTGTCGCATTCAGAGGCTTGGCCTCAATCCATACCCTCAGGCTTGGCCTAGGGTTTTACTGCCACTGCCCACTGCTCGAGTGACCAAATAACCAAGTGACCGGCTCGCTGCAAGAGATGGAGTAGACGGAGATATATAACATTATAAGCATATAACTAGAGATGAGTTGATCCTAACGGAAGCAAAGCAATTGGATAAGATATAGAGGAATTGGGTTTATACCTAGTTCATTTTCAAAGCCCTGTGAGAGGATGAGTATTGACGACATGGGGCACACCTTGAGACCAAGAAAGATCACACCTAAAGAGATTGCCGGCAGGCGAGGTTCGATGACAGGGTACTCACAAGAGACAGGGCTCGGTCACATGGATAATACCCCTCTCGATCTGGATGACGCCTGGCGGCGAGCTCATACAGAGAGAGAGAGAGTACAGGGGAGACGCCATGGATGGAGCAGGAAGAAAATCGCCGACAAGATGATTAAGTTCGGGCGGCGACGGTGAGAGTGGCCACGGCGGTGAAGGTGAGCGAGCCGAGGGCGGCGTGGGTACGCAGAGGAGTGGATGCGGCGGCCGAAATGGCACACGGCGGCAATGCTTGACAGGTGCGAGCACGTCAGGACGGGGAAGCAAGGACGACGCGGCAGTGGCTAGGGTTAGGGCGCGGCGGCGCGGTGTACGACTGCGGGCGAGGGAGGAAGAAAGGGCCGCGGGCCGATTGAAAATGGAGATGAGAGAGAGGTGGCCCCACACGTCAGAATAAAGTGACCCCGCTTGCCTTCCTTGCGCCGGACGCGTCTGTGGAACTCCGTCGGACGCTGAATCCGCCTCCGGACGCGGTCCAGTAGAGGTGGAAACCACCTATTCCGCCGGACGCTGATCACCAGACGCTACTGCAAGCGTCGGACGCGGGTACATGTTGTCCAGCGCGTTTTTCTTTTTCGGCCGAGAGCGCACCTCAACTACGCCGGACGCGTCCGGAAGACAAGCGTTGGACGCTGTCGAAACCAGTCCGAGCGTCCGACGCTGTGAACTTCGAAGCTTTGCTGAAAACCATCTCACAGCACTTCGCCGGACGTGACCTCAGCGCCCGGCGGTCTTCCACAGAGCGTCCGGCGCCCCTTTTTCTTCAGATATGACTTGAAAACTTCACGCCACTTTTTCCCAACTTGGTTCCAAACTATTTAAGATTTGAATAAACACTAGTTGGAACCAGTATGAGATCCTTGCTAGAAGAACCCACAATTTTTCAAATAGTTTGCCATAGGCTTAACACAATTTTCGAAAATAGGCAATAAAACGAGCGAGGAACAACGTGTGGCCATGAGCTTGAGTTTGTAAATAGAAGCATCAAAAGCTCTCTCAATTCATGGACGAACACAGAGGTTGCTCAAAAGATAACCGAAAAGGAACGAAGAGCAACACACAAGCAGTAAAAATTACTAGAATTTGAATCTAGGTGGCTTGTCAAGTTTGAACCAAGGGTAAGTTTCTTCACACCTCCAACGAGGGTTATCTTAACCATGTTAGACAAGCCCTATATGCATTACGTAAAATTAAACGTGCTCTATAATACAATGCAATGCAACCGACAACACACTTCATCTCTTCCTCGTGAAGTTGCTTAGGTCAAGGACATTGAGCTCATTCCTTAACCTACAAAAGGTTGATTCATCCAATGGCTTTGTGAAGATATCCGCTAATTGATCCTCACTTCTCACACCTTCTAGAGATATATCCTTTTTAGAGACGTGATCCCTAAGAAAGTGGTGGCGGATATCTATGTGCTTTGTGCGAGAGTGTTGAACCGGGTTGTTGGCAATCTTCACGGCACTCTCATTGTCACACAAGAGAGTCACTTGACCAAGATTCACACCATAGTCAAGGAGGGTTTGTTTCATGTACAAAATTTGTGCACAACACGCCCCCGCGGCTATGTACTCCGCTTCTGCAGTAGACAAGGCTACACTGTTCTGCTTCTTTGATGACCAAGAGACAAGTGACCTCCCAAGCAAATGGCACCCTCCGGATGTGCTTTTTCTATCAATTTTGCAACCGGCATAATCCGAATCGGAATAGCCAACAAGTTGGAATCTTGCTCCTTTGGGATACCATAGGCCAATGCTTGGAGTGAGCTGTAAGTACCTAAGGATTCTCTTGACAGCACTCAAGTGAGCCTCCTTAGGATCGGCTTGAAAACAAGCACACATACACACACTAAACATAATATCGGGCCTAGATGCGGTAAGGTACAACAAGCTACCGATCATAGAGCGGTAAAGAGTTTGATCCACAGAGTTACCTTCCACATCAAGATCAAGATGTCCATTAGATGCCATGGGTGTGTTGATTGGCTTGCAATCCTTCATATCAAACCTCTTGAGGAGGTCCTTGGTATACTTCTCTTGAGATATGAAGGTCCCTTCCTTCATTTGCTTGATTTGAAAACCAAGAAAGAAGGTGAGCTCGCCAATCATGGACATCTCAAACTCTTTTGACATCATGTCACTAAACTTTTTGCATTCTTCTTCATTTGTTGAGCCGAAGATGATATCATCAACATATACTTGACAAATGAAGATCTCTCCATTTAGCTTCTTGGTGAATAGTATAGTGTCAACCTTCCTGATGGAGAACCCCTTCTCAATGAGAAAGTCCCTAAGACGCTCATACCATGCTCTAGGGGCTTGCTTGAGCCCATAAAGTGCCTTAGACAACATGAAAATATGATTAGGATATCTAGGGTCCTCAAACCCGGGAGGTTGATCAACATAGACAAGCTCATTAATGAAACCATTAAGAAATGCACTCTTCACATCCATTTGAAATAGTTTCATTTCATGGTGTTAAGCATATGCAAGGAGGATACGGATGGCTTCAAGTCTTGCAACTGGTGCAAAGGTCTCTCCAAAATCAAGGCCTTCAACTTGAGAGAACCCCTTTGCCACGAGCCTTGCCTTGTTTCTCACAACATTGCCTTGGTCATCTTGCTTGTTGCGGAACACCCACTTGGTACCTATGATTCTTGCATTCTTGGGGCGCTCTTCAAGTGTCCAAACTTGATTGCGGGTGAAGTTGTTCAATTCTTCGTGCATGGCATTCACCCAATCCGGATCTTGAAGAGCTTCACCTACATCTTTTGGCTCAACACAAGAAACAAAGGAGTGATGTTCGGCAAAATTAGCAAGTCTTTGAGATCGAGTCATTACACCCCTTGATGGACTCCCTATGATTTGATCTTGTGGATGATCTTGAAGTAGAGGGCTTCTCTTTTCAACCACTTGAGGGGTAGGTCGGGGAGCATCAACATCTTGAGCTTGTGCCTCACTTTGCTCATGGGATACATGAGTGTCTTCATGTTCAACCATCCCATCCTTTTCTTTGTCACCTTGAGGCACACATGAAGAGGAAGAAGGCATGTCGATGACTTGCACTTCATCATCATCTTCTTTTGGCTTGATGTCCCCCACCGACATGTTCTTCATGGCTTCCCTCAATGGTTCATCACCTACATCATCAAGGTTCTCAATTGCTCCTTGAGAGCCGTTAGATTCATCAAACTCCACATCATATGTTTGTTCTACCAAACCGGTGGCATGGTTGAATACTCGATATGCTTTGGATTTTGATGAGTAACCAACAAGAAAACCAATATCACAATGTCTTTGAAACTTCCCTAGGTGTTGCCTTTTCTTGTAGATGCAGCATTTGCAACCAAACACACGGAAGTAGGAGACGTCCGGCTTCTTCCCATTGAGAAGCTCATAGGGGGTCTTGCCAGGAAACTTGTGAAGATATAACCGGTTGGATGCATAGCATGCGGTGTTGATAGCTTCAGCCCACAAGTTCTCCAAGGTGTTGTACTCATCAAGCATTGTTCTTGCTAGAGTGATCAAGGTCCGGTTCTTTCTCTCTACTATGCCATTTTGTTGAGGTGTGTAGGATGCTAAAACTTCATGTTTGATCCCAACTTCATCACAATAAGCTTGGATGTTGGTGTTGTCAAATTCTTTGCCATTGTCACTTCTTATTTTCTTGATCTTGACATCAAATTCATTTTGAGCTCTCTTTGCAAACTTCTTGAAGCAAGGGGTGGCTGTAGGGTCGAGATGGACTAGAGGGGGAGGGGGGGTGAATAGTCCTTCCTAAAAACTTACGCACCGGCTAACCGAAACAAATGCGGAATTAAAACTATCGGTCTAGCCAAGACTAACCCCCACTAACTACAACTCTAGTAGCACCTTGTAAAAGATCCTAAACAAGAAGCAAGGTGCTAAACTAGCTAGTGCTTACCTAAACAATTCTAGCTTGCAAGGTCACACATACCTAAGCAACTAGTACTTTAGCGAACCGGGGAGCACCTACACAATTCTAATGAGCAAAAGCACTAAGCCAAACCTAAACTCACTAGATGCTCAAGGACAAGGCTACACAAGCCGAACCCAAGAGCGCAATTCACTTAACTACACAAGCTAAGCAAGACACTAAAACTACTTCTAGCTACACAAGCAAGAAGGTGCTCAACTAGCTACACAAGCAAACGAGCACAAGAGCCACTACTCAAGCTAAGCAAGAATGTAACAAATGTAAATGCAAGCTTGAGCTAGAGGGGATGCAAACCACCGCAAAGAGTGGACACACGAAGTCGCGGCGGTGGCGAATCACCGGGCGTAGAGACCAACCACCCGCACACAATCACAAGGGAGGTCGAAGCCTCACACACAAGCACAAGGAGGTCGAAGCCTCGGCAATCACAAATCGACACACGATTTTTCCCCGGTTCACTTGGTCGCCACCAAGCTACGTCCGGTGTGGCGATACACCGACTTGGTGATGAGATGGCCGCTCAAGTTGGCTCACCGCCAACAACCCCTCTAGGGAGCCCCAACTCCAATCAACACAAGAACGGGATCCTCCAAGCCACACTCAACTAGAGTAGCCAATTCGCTCCGCGGGGAAGGCTCAAGAACCCTCACAAATCCTCCTTCGGAGCACCACACAATCTCCACGCGGTGCTTCAACGAAGTTTCTTGCCACCAAGCCGTCTAGGAGGTGGCGACCTCCAAGAGTAACAAGCACACCGGCTTGCAACACGATCACCTAGTGCCACTCGATGCAAATCTCTCAATGCAACGCACTAGAATCGCTCACTCACTCGATCGGATGATCTCTATCAAGCTCAAGTGAGTAGAGGGCTCTCCAAGCACTCTCCAAGGTGGACACCAAGTCCCCAAGGTGCTAAGCACCAGCCATGGCCGGCCAACCCCTCTATTTATAGCCCCAAGGGCTAAAATAGCCGTTGCCCCCACGCTGGCAAAAGCCAGACGCGCCGGACGCATCCGGCCTCCACCGCCGGACGCTCCAAGCCGCGTCCGGCGCTCCATCTTGCGCCACGTGTCCCCTCGATTCGAAGACGACCGTTGGCTCCCAACGGCTAACTCCTCAGCGCGTGCAGACATACTCCGCTGGACGCTGCACAGTGATCGCACCGCGTCCGCCGCCTGCGTCCGGCCCGCGTCCGCCGCCCGTCCGGCGTCCGACGCGCGCACGACTCGGCCCCGTTTTTCGGTCCGAGTCCGGCGCACGCCGGACGCGCCACCACGGCGTCCGGCGCTCAGACACAGCTCAGCCAGCTGCTCGCGCCAAGCCACCACTCGCCGGACGCGTCCGGCCCGCCTGGCCGCGCGTCCGGCGGCCGCGTCCGGCGCACAGAAAACAACATTTTCCAGCCCGCCGCGAACGCCAACTTCTCCAACAATTTGCATCCGGCGCGCGATCAACGCCAACTCAACCCTGCAAACCAACGCGCGATCAACGCCACCTTTGTAAATGTGCCAACACCACCAAGTGTACATCACCATGTGCATGTGTGTTAGCATTTTCACAATCATTTTTCAAAGGATTTTCTCTTGTTCTCACGGCGCCACTCGATCCTAGCATGTCACAATGTTAGATCGCTCAAGTGGCACTAGATGACCGAGATGCAAACAAGTTTGCCCCTCTTGATAGTACGGCTATCAAACCTAAATCCGGTCATCAACTTCTCTACACTCCTCATGACCGGTGAAATGAAATGCCCTATAGCATACCTTTGCCTTGCGCATTTCCACTCTCACCGTCTTCCACCGAAGTGCCAATGCAACACATGCACCGACACGATCTCAAGATGATATGATCCACTTCATATCGTCATGCAACCCTCTCGGTTCATCGATCTTGATCTCACTTGCTCTTCACCGCCTCATGGTCCATCGGAACCAAGTCTTGCCCGAGCTTCACCATCTCATGGTCCGTCGCTCCACTGCCTCGACTTGTCCTTCACACACCCTCCGGTCTCGAGCCAAGCCTCATCTCGATCTTCACCATCGGTCACATGACTCCATGTCATGTCACATATTCAATGAAGCTCCTTCATCTCACAATCACTTGTGGACTAAACCCCTGTGTATTCTCATGATCACACAATTAGTCCACCTAAGTTGTCACTCAATTATCAAAACCAAACAAGGGACCTTTCAGTGGCTTCGGATTTGTCATGAAGAAAGAATGTCCATGTGTATCTTGAGTAGTCATCAACAATCACTAAGCAATGGAGTTTCCCACCGAGGCTCTTGTATGTGGTTGGTCCAAATAAATCCATGTGTAGCAGCTCTAGCACTCTTGAAGTTGACAAATAAGCTTTGGTTGGATGAGTGTTTGCAACTTGCTTGCCGGCTTGACATGCACTACAAGGTTTGTCCTTCTCAAACTTGACATCTTTCAAGCCTCTCACTAACTCTTTCTTCAAAAGCTTCTTGAGTGTACTCATCCCAACATGTGCTAGCCTCCCATGCCACAACCACCCCCAAGTGAAGTTTTGGACAGCAAACCAACATTCAAATTTGCATCTTCGGAGGTGAAATCCACTAGATAGAGGTTGTTGTATCTCGAAACCCTTGAATATCACGGTTGAATCTTCTTTCTTTGACACTATCACTTCATTCTCATCAAATAGGCATTTGAAACCAAGATCACATAGTTGACCAACGGATAGCAAGTTGAAGCTCAATGGTGCAACATAAAGCACATTTGACAAAGAGTGATCATTTGATATTGCAACTTCCCCCAAACCCTTGACTTTGCCCTTTGAATTGTCACCAAATGTGATCCTATCTTGATCTTGCTCCCCTTCATCTAGTGAGGCAAACATACGAGGCTCACCGATCATATGTTGAGTGCAACCACTATCAATAACCCAATGACTTCCACCGGTCCTGTAGTTTACCTACACACAAGAGATCAAGCTTGAGGTTTAGGGACCCAAACTTGTTGAGGGCCCTTGACTTTCTCTACTAGAGACTTTGCAACCCAAATTTGTTTAGGCCTATTCTTGTTGGGAGGACCTAAGAAAGTGACATTCACTTGTCCTTTTGAATCCTTTCTAACCACATAATGAGCATTGTATGCAAAGTGCGGCATGCTTGGGCAAGGGTTGTGGTGGTGGAGTTTGGCACTCATGAGCAAAGTGGCCTTCTTGTCCACACTCAAAGCATCTCTTTGGCTTCGGCTTTGGCTTTTGCTTTTGTTGACTAGCTTGCTTTGCTTGATGTTGCTTTTCTTGATGTGCCTTGAACCCAATGCCACTTCTATCGGTCTTCATAACGGTGTTCATCAAGAGTTCACTTTGAAGTGACTTTCCTTTTGCAAACTTGCTCAACCCAATCTTGAAATGTTCTTTCTCTTGCTTGAGCTTCTTGTTCTCTTCTAGAAGTGACTCATTTGTTGATTGCTTCAAACATGACATTTCAAACTTGAGTCTATTGTTCTCTTCTTTGAGCTTCTCATTTTCAAGAGCTAGTTGTTCATCTTCAATAGTGATGGTGTTGATGACTTTGGCCTTTTCAAAATCCTTCTTGAGCTGTTCATTTTCACCCTTGATCTTGACATAATCATCATAGTGCTCGGCCACCACCACTAGCTTGCCTTTGTTGCTAGCACCTTGCTCAATGGTCTCATCACATGATGTAGCTATATCATTCTCAACAACATTGTTAGTAGCATCATGTGTTTCGGAAAGAAGCTCATAAGTCATCGCTAGATTTCCATGATCAACTTTAATAGTTGTGTACTCCTCTTTTAGAGAGCTATAACTAGATTTGAGCTCATTATGCTTCTTCTCAAGGTTCTCATTTTCAACTATAAGCTCCTTTTTAAAGGCTTTGAGTTCCTTGAGTTTAGAAGACATAATTTTATTTTGGTCTCTAAGCTTATCACTAGTCTTTTGCATAGCTTCAAGCTTTCCTAGAAGAGAAGTATTTTCACTATCAAGCTCATCACATCTCTCTCTAGTCTTGATGATGGTTTTTGAGTATTTATTAAGCAATTTAACAAGCTCATCATAAGAAGGTGTTGGATACTCATCATCACTATCACTATCACTATCATCACTATCCCCATGCTTAGATTGTACCTTCTTTTCACCTTTAGCCATGAGGCAAAAGTGGGATGGTGTAGATGATGATGGTAATATTTGAGGAGGCGGTGAAGACCCAATACCAATGGCGGCGACTCCTTCATCATCACTTTCTTCATCGGATGACCCACAAGAAGATTCAATATCGGTGAGCCAATCACCAACAATGTATGCCTTGCCGTCTTTCTTCTTGTGATGCTTTTTCTTTCCTTCCTTCTTCTTGTGATGCTTGTCTTTCTTCTTCCTTTCTTTTCCTTCATCATCACTTGAGTCATCCTTCTTGTCCTTGCCCTTTTTCTTGTACTTGTTGTCTTTTGGGGGCTCCGGACATTGATGAGCTAGATGCCCAAGTTTATGGCAATTGAAGCATTCCATTTCAGAGATGGGCTTCCTTTTGCTACTTGTGAAGAATTTCTTCTTCTTGCCATCAAACTTGATGCCATTTTTGTTGAGCTTCTTCATCATTTTGGTGGTCTTCTTCACCATGAGAGCAAGACTCCAGTCATCAACTTCGCCATCGCTTGAATCATCATGAGAAGCCTTGGCCTTCCCTTTTCTTGAGTGACTTGCATTGAGGGCCAAGTCCTTCTTCTTGGATGATGAGCCATCCTCGGGGGTGAGATGCATATACATCTCATGAGCATTGATCTTTCCCAATATTTGTGTCGGTGTAGCATTGGAAAGATCACCTTGGTGAAGCACGGTGACAATGTGCCCATACTTGTCAATGGGGAGGACACACAAGATCTTTCTAGCAACATCGGATGGCGTCATTTGATTAAGTCCAAGCCCATTGAGTTCCTCTACAATAGTGTTCAAGCGGGAATACATCTCATTAGCACTTTCATTAGCTTTCATCTCAAATGAGTTTAACTTGCGCATAACAAGATGATAGCGTTCCTCACGCTCACTCTTGGTTCCCTCATGGAGCGCACAAAGGTCGGACCATAGTGCATGGGCGTCCTTGTGGTTCCTCATGCGGTTGAACACATCCTTGCAAAGACCGCGGAATATGGCATTCCTTGCCTTAGCATTCCACTTCTCATAGTTAGCCTCATCACCAATGAGGTTAGCCGGATCCTTGGGTTTTGGGAATCCTTGAGAAGCGGCACGGAAGCATCCAACATCTATCGCTTCTAAATGTGCTTCCATGCAAATTTTCCAATAAGGAAAATCGTCTCCCTCGAACATGGGAGGAGGGCCATCCCCATGGGACATCTTTACTCTAGGCGGTAAAGCCTAATTAAGAGCAAACCGGCTCTGATACCACTTGAAAGGATCAAGATGCCCAAGAGGGGGTTGAATTGGGCTAATTCTAAAAATTACTGCAGAATTAAACCTACTAGCCCATAATTCACCCCTCGGTGCCTATGTGTGTTCCTAGAAATTCTTCCTACAAAAGTTTTGCACCCTAAGTTCCAATCCTATTCTACCATGGCAATTCTAGGAATGTAATTACAAGAATATAAATGCTAGAAAGTAATTACGGAAAGTAATGCGAGAAAGTAAGGGGCAAGGAACACGGTGATCTTTTTCCCGAGGTATCGGAGAGTCGCCACTCTCCACTAGTCCTCGTTGGAGCACCCGCGCAAGGGTATAGCTCCCCCTTGATCCTCACAAGGACCAAGTGCTCTCTAGGGCTGATTCTTCGTCGCTCCGACGCGGTGAATCGCCAAGAACCGCTCACAAGATGAGTTGGGTCATCCACAAGCTCCGTCGGATGATCACCAAACTCCCAATCACCACCAAGCCGTCTAGGTGATGATGATCACCAAGAGTAACAGGCACAAACTCTCACTTGACCACGACAAGCCTAATGAGAAAGGTGGATGCACACTTTGTCACTCTTTTGATCTCTCATGAGTTGCCTACACCGTGGATTCGCGAATCACTAGCAACTCATGAAGCTCTTGCTCTCTCAAGCTCTCAAAGGGATGTTTCAGCTGAACAAATGGGCAAGAGAGAGAGAGAGAGGAGGGGGCGAGGTTGTATTTATAAGCCAAGACTAAAAATCCAACCATTACCCCTTGAGAAACGCTTCTGCGTGAGCGCCGGACGCGTCCGGCGGTGCACAGATTTCAAACTCGCAGCTAGCCGTTGCCAGCGCCGGACGCGTCCGGCGGCAGGCTCCAGACGGCGTCCGGCGGCCCAGCTGCCTGCAAGCCTCACTGTCCTGCATTTGGCGGTGCAGCGGCGTCCGACGCCCTGCACACACGCGTCCGGTGCAGGACACCAGTGACCAGGGCCGCGACTGCACGGCGCCGGACGCTGGAGGCAGTGTCCGGCGCACCCAAGGTGAGCGTCCGGCGCTAGTCAGAGAGCCTGTACCACATTCGATCACGATCATTTGTGAACGGCTCTGACTCCAACCAATCTAAGGGCTAAAAAGTAACCACCTAGAGCTAATTTCGAAAAGTGTGCACCACACGTAAACCATTAGACTCACCTAGGTCAAGCTACCCATTTGCACCCCCCTTAATAGTACGGCCAAAGGAAAAAACAAGGTCATGTAGACTATTCCGTCGTCTCTCAACGCCAACGACGAGCAGAACTAACCTATCTCCAACCTCGTCGACTAATCCTTTGAAAACCGAAACGATTTCCATCGTCAGGGGGCATGAAAACCATATTGCCCGAGATTGTCATTACCATGACCTAACAACTCACTGTTTCTGCAAAACACACGTTAGTCATGATAATTATTGTCATCAATCATCGAAACCCTCATCAGGGGCCTAGATGCTTTTAGAGAGATGGGCAAATCGTGAACAGGATGAGGCGCAGCGGGCAAAGAATGCCCGACGGACCGAGCGTCACTTGAGGAACGAGGAGAGGAAGCAGAAGACACAGGGGGGAGGAGACCGACTCCTGGGAGTATGATACCGACGAGGAGTGGAATGATGATGACAAGAAGGAGGTGAGCATGGACATGTCTCTCCATAGGACGGACTGTCAGCTGAGTGAGGGTTCGTCGTCCCAAGGCGGGCCATTGCAGGCCACCGTCCATCCCGCTCTGACAGTGATCCTGCCGACTGGTGATGCTTCTGTCGTTGTGCCGGCGTCGATCATGTCAACGGCCGTGGGGGCGTTGAACGCGGCACTAAGAGGAGCCCTCGATTCTGAGGTGGGGACGCCAGTACAGTAGGGGAGCCATTCGTCGGATCGTGGGAAAGCCCCCATGTTGCTGGGTTCTTCCTTTTGTAAGAAGCGGACCCTGGCATTTCTTGATAATGTGCTGAGTGGTACTCCCCCCAAATGCCTCTCAATTGCTCTGAGGTTTTGTCGCTTTTCCTCTTTCGTTCATTTAAGCTCTTTCTCGTGTTCTTGGGTTGATGTTTATGTCTTGATTTTTTCTTAGGCGAAGCGTCGGTAGCCTCACTCTGGCTCCCCTCAAGAGGTTGGCCGCGCGTCAGCCGTGGGACCCGTCGTCCGACTTGGGTGCTGCGGCAGGTGATGGAGGAAGCCATGCTGCGACATTGGTCGACGCAGTCATTGTGAGCAGGCTCGGTGGGGAGCACCTTCCAACGTGGCCGTGGCATCGGGGGCAGCCGGATCTCCTTCCACAGGGATCGCGTCTTCGGAGCCCTGTTGATGTTTATTAAGTGCAACTGAAATAAGGAGGGTTCCGCAAGCGCACAGAATATATCATCGTAGCATTTTAACCAGGAGTAATCCAGGTATCGTTATTTATAATTTTACCACTTTGGAAGGGAATGCACTGGATAATGAGTGATGAGCAATGCACATGCGATAATGGAGAGCTTAACCTTGTCTGTATCGATCATCTCATACAGGATAAGTGTCACATAAAATATAGGAATGAATGAGAGCATTTAGCCACATAAAATAATAGTAATAACCATCTCAACTTAGTACTCTAAGCTTATAACACTAGCATGGACTAGGACGATCTAGGGTACAATTCTATGTTATTCTAACTATAAAGTCAAAGCATACAATGATTAGTGCAAGAACATCTAGCAATCATGGCGGGAAAAGGTCACATCTATGCATAGTGATATTACCAGAGAAGACTAGAGACATAGCAACGACTTCAATGTAATAGGTTTGTTCTGCTAGACCTATACTCGGGAGAAGGGCTACAAAGGACTCAACAGACCGTCACTCCCGCGATCTACCTCACGATCCGGAATATAGGGTGCAATCGCAGATAAATACGGTCTAGGCACCACGCCTACACAATATTTACCACTCACCCATCGATCTAATGAGCAAGCGCTATACGATCCTATGCATAAACATAATTCTAGTCCAACTATGCAAAACATATAATCAAAGTAGACTAAGAACAATATAATTGGGAACATAATCAAATAGAGCAAAGTCAAGTCTGATATAATAGAATAGAATAAAGTACTACTCATAGTATCACGAACAATGATGAATATTACAAGAATGTAGAGGGGAATTACCAAGAACTCCGACAGATCCGGACTCTAAGCTAGGCTTGATTCCCTCTAGACCTATTCCTATGTAGCTATGCTACTAAACTATGGAGCTCTAATTGAGATGGTGGCTCTGACTTCTCTGAATCCTCTCAGATGAATGAAGAGAGAATGAATTAGAGTTTCACCCAGGGGAAAGGGGCTCTAAATATATAGCCCCTAGGATGCACCACAGCCCTCGGATCAAACCGACCTAAATGGACGATAATTGTTCATCCTTAAAGGCGGTGGAGGCAGGATCCGCGAGCCTCAACCTGATTGGTTGAGGTGGAGGGGCGGCCGACTCCAAGCCGGGGGCGGCCGCCCCTGGTCAATGCCAGGTGGGCCGCCGGTTTCAGGTGTCGCCTTCTGGAGTCTTCTAGAGTATACAATTTTACCCGTTCGGTCTTTATCTCTATGTAATCCTGACATGTGGGCCTTCATTACGTTCTTTCCTGATAACCCCCTGCAGAAATAGACAATCACCAAAACTCGTGGAATTCTGTCAGTGTAACCCCTATATCTAACAGGTGAACTCATATTAGTCCTTTCTCTTGCTGCGTTGACGGTATAAAATTGATACTTAACTACCGTCAACAAGCCCCGAGTGGCGGGGTTGTACCTCCAGCAGCAACCGCCGAAGCCCCTGTTCTCAAGTGAAGTAGGGCCGTGCCTTCGTCAGGCGTGGCACCCTTGGAGGGAATGATCGTCGACCAACCCTCTGCTGCGCAGGTTCTGGCTGCGTCCGAGGCGGTGGCCCGCGGTGTCGAACTGACCCCGCCCGGCGACGCTGCCAGTGCGCCGCAAGGTGCTTTCGTGGATGCGATGCCGGAGGTCGGGCCTGCAGCTATGCAGGCCTCTGTTGGCGTGACCACCATGGGAGCACCCGCACCCTTGGCTGCAGCTGCGGGTCCCGCGACTACGGCGGCCTTGACTTAGGCAACCGTTGCGGGTGCGGCCTCCTCATCGTCCCAAGCGCTGTTGCTGCCTATCTTCAACCCGAATTTGCAGGATTTGATCCGAGCAGCCTCACAACCTAACAGTGTATGAGGCCCGAGCCCTCAGTGGGTTCAACCTGATGACCCCGAGAATGTTTTCTACGCTCTGGAGGATGAAGTGGAAAGTTACCATCAGCAGGTTATCGACCAGGGGGACAAAAGCGTTTTTGAAGACCTGGAACAGGCTCATCAAACCAAGCATTGAGGTGAGCTTTTGTTCTTATTTTCTCATCGTTTTGTTGTGGTGGATGATCCTTGACGCTGTCTTCTTGGTTTCTACAGTGGATATGCGAGCGCAACACGTATAAGTCCGTGTTCATGTGCGAGGAGGCCGACGTGTGGGTGGCAGCCACCGAGGCTCAACGCGCCATAGCGGTGATCTAGGCTGAGCTGGGAAGGGCTCAAGAGGAGGTAAGGAGTGTGAATCTGATGGAGCAGGGCATGCATCAGAGGTATGAGATCGATATGGTGGTGCGCAAGGAGGCCGAGAGGAGAAGGATTGAAGCGGATGAGGTGGAGAGGTATGCTGAACAGGCCAAGGAGCTGGCTCAGGGCAGAGCCGACATAGAGAGGAACTATCTGAAGGGTTATGAGGGTGCTACGCTAGCCAGAAAACAAAACTTTTCTACCTCATCTCCCAGGATCTACTGCTAGTTAAGGTTACGGGATTACCACTAGACGCGCAGATGCAGCGGAAGACGACTCGATGTAGTCGAACGCGTCACAGCAGTGCCGTGCAGTTGCGTGGTCATCCAGCAACTCCTCCCACCACTTGCGGTTCGTGTGGTTCATCCTCGTGCTCTAGATGCAGCACCTCCGAGGTATCACACACGTACGAGGGAGAAGCGATACGCCTCCGGACTGCTAGGTCCGCAAAGAGCGAAGGCGAGAGCGTGGAGGGCGACGGCGGCTGCCAAAGGCGTGGATTAGGTTTGGCCACGCCCCTCCCCTCTACTTATATAGGCGTCCCTCATGTGCTCCCGAGTTGGAGGCCCATTAGAAACCCTAAGCCTTGTCTAATTCGGGTCCAACCCGAATTAGGCTTCCAGCCTCTTAAGCCTGCGACCCTATGGGTTCACGCACACATAGACATGGGCCGAATACTCCTATTCGCCCAATAGCTGACAGCGGCCTCTAGCAAGGCGTGACAACTCCTATGTGCACGCCAATGATCATATCAGACGAACCACCATGATCACATACATGTTACTCCCTTGCCACATGATATTTGGTTCAACTCGTGGGTTAACACTTAACCCAAGCACGGCCATGCATTTGTTGATCCAATCACTTGAGTGATCCAGTGATATCACTCTCATTAGAGAGGGGCATGTCCCATCTTGATTGTCTATGTCTCAAAGATGCTTCTCGACAAACCCGAAGACATCCTTTATGACTACCCAAGAACGGAGTAGCGTTTGTCGGTCCCTAAGCAAGTCGATACACATCTCGAGTACATACAACAATCTCAGGTCGAAGGACATAACGTATATGATGTGTTTAGAGACAATCTCATGTCGGGTCAGTCCAGCCTACATGTCATACATGTGCCCACATTATTAGTTCGACATCTCCATGTCCATGACTTGTGAAACATAGCCATCAACTAATAATGTGCTAGTCTAATATTCATGTGTGTCCACACATGAACTCTGACCAGGGACTGTTAACACCAGAATTTGGTCAAGAATATGACAGGTGGACCCGCAGGGAGCAGGGAGAGTAATTCGGCAAATGCGTATGCGGTCGGCTAATTTCCGTGTATTCGGTAAACAATGAAGCGGTCGTAACGGCTTCGTTTGAAGACGACAAAAGGGAAGATGAAGGCGACCGAAAGGGAAGGAGTCGTGATAGTCAAGGACTCCGATTATGGATAGAGTTAGCGTGTCCGGTCTTTCCAATTTTGTTTAGATAGTTCGTAAGTGCTTAGGACTCATGTTACGTCCCGGGGTATAAATATAAACCCTCGACCATTGTAATAAGGGTTCACAACCAAATCAATACAACCGGCTACGCGCCACCCTTCGAGTCCTTCAGTCGTGTCGTCGAGTTCTTCGAGAGGGCCAATCGATCCGTCGACCTCCGTAAGTCCCGGCAACCTTGTTATCATGTCTAGTATCGTGCGGCGGATTTAGATGTGATGCAAGAAGTCTTGTTGCAATGCTTAGTATCATGCGGTGGATTTAAGCATTGAACCAAGAGGGTTCCGTGTTAGTCATGAGTCGTGCGGTGGGCTAAGATTAGCTAGGAGCTAGTTACCAAAGTTTCTCGATTAGGTCATGAGTCGTGCGGCAGGCTAAGATCTAAGCTTAGAGGCTAGTTATCGGCTCTTTTAGATTTGGCATGATCTAATAGATTCATTAAGTTATCACGTGTTGCATGTTTATTTAATGTTTAATTGTTTGCAACACTCTTTTGCCCAATCTAGATTGACACTCTTTCGGCTTGTTGGTCGTTCCTTTCATGCTTATTCAATACCGAGTAGATCAAGCTCATATAGCCGAATTAGATCGATCTAGATTGTTACATGTTGCGGGTTCATTCACGTTATATGTAGATAAGCCTTGACAGACCGGGTACCGTGCGGCGTATGCGAGTCTTTGGGTTACTCTAGAACTAGTCATCCGGTGGACTAGAGATCGGTTTAATCGATAGGCTCCTCTATATGTTACTTGTTTGTTCCTTCTTCATGGACCCCGATTCGGCAATCTTGCCGATACGGTTATGCTTATACATGTAGCAAGTATCTATAGATCTGTTAGATAATTATGTGCTTTTAGCTCTTTATTGCTAGATTGTATCATGCGGTGGATTGATCTAGTAGCAAGGAGTGGTGTAAATTCATAGTGAGTGGTATCATGCGGTGGATTAGCTTGCTTGAGTTTATGCTCGACGGGTTTATGAAGGCTAGACGTGCGTGCGAGACTAGTTGGAGTAGCCTATGCATGTGTTGTTTAGTCGATTTATATTTATAAGATACTTATTCTTAATTTTTAGTGCTTGATGATGCTTTAAACTTGAGATATAGTTTGATGTGTTTTAATGATTTAATCTTGTTCAAACATGTCTTCATCTATTATATTCGGCTAGTTTTTTCGTTTACATCGCTTATGTTATTTTAGCCGAATGAATCGCATCCTGTTGGCGAGATAGCTTCCATAGCTATATGTCGTCGTAAGTGGCTTCGGGGCCGTAAAGATGGAACCGTCATGGTCTCACCCGGCACGTTCCAGTTATGATCTTACCGTTTTATCCCTTGTCGATTTTCAGGTCAAATCGACCGGCACGCCACCGGATTCGGACACCCGGCACCCGATTGAAGCTAGGCTTTCCGGCTTGTGTGTGAGACGCGGGTGGTCACATTTTGCGTCAACACACTTTTTGGCACGCCCGGTGGGACAACTTCTCAATATAAGATGGGATCGGAAATTGACAACGATCACGTTCGAACGTGACCATGGACGAGCCGCCGCGAGCAACGCCGGATGGTGGAGCAAGCAATGGAACAATTTCATCGAAATGTCGATGTCCTTTTCCAAGAACAAGAGTGGAAAAGTGATGATCAAGCAAGCACGCCACGAGTTCTTCTCGCCGGGTCGGCCCGATGTTACTTGACGAAGAGGAGATGCGAGAGGGTAGTTGGAGCCATCTACAAAGCAGTAGGAGACACTATGTTGAATCACAACACAGGCTTTTCGGGCACCTTCCGCAAAATCATGGCTGAAACTTTTGGTCCGGCGGTTGACAAACGATTTGAAGCAAGATTTGGAGAGCTTGTCGGGGCCGTGTACTTCAACACTCGGCAATCTTCGGGAAGTTAACTGGAGGAGAGGAGATAATCGGTACAAGCAAAGATGGAGCTATTCATGATGGAAAAGAGAAGCCTCCCGTGACCGAGCAAAGCAAACTCATGGTCGTAGCTTTTGGTGCGACAACGATATACCGCATCCGCTATAAGATTTCTCCAAGAGCAAACAGATTGCGAAGAGTGTCTATGGAGATGGGTATAGTGAATTCACGACACGATGCTCGGATGCTTTGCCGAATCCGGGATACGGGGAGTGCATCGGAGTGCCTTCTAGGAGACAGGGAGCAAAAGATACAAATGATGAGCTCCTAAGCGAATGGCCGATATGATGCGAATCAATTCGGCCGAAACCAAAGCATCGACATATGCATACAAATCTCCTTTCCCGAATGGTACAATAGGGTAGCTCTTCCACCAAGAGTTAAACCACCAACGGATTTGACCAAGTTCTCTCGGTCGATGATACCAGTACCATTGAGCATGTCGGTAGATATCGATGCAACTTGGAGAAGCTCGCTGATGAAGCTTGGAGGATCGAGATATTTTCCTATGTCTCGACGGGGCCGGCTTTCACATGGTTTGCATCGCAGCCGGCCAATTCCATTGGTACATGGGCGAATTGGAGCAAAAGTTCCATTCGTACTTTTATACAGGAACCAATGAGAAGAAGATGGTTGATCTGTGGTCTATGAGGATGAAAACTACGAGACACCAATGGAGTATCTCCGCATTCGAGAAGCAAAGAACATGTGCTATTCTCTCGACTATTCCCGATGATCGGCTTGCACAATTGGTCATTGCGGGCATCTTTGCCACATATTAGAGACAAGCTATTCGGCATGGAGTTTGAAGATCTTGGACAGCTTGCACAAAAGCGCGGCAATGAGCAATCAAGCCCAAGGGTTCGGAAGAGATGCTCGTTTTCGAAGAACAGTGCAACCGTTGATATGTATCAGGGATTTCGGAGGAAGCATCTCGAATATGAAGATGAAGATGAAGTAGTCTGCCGGAGTTGACCTGGACAAAAGAGCCTACTTTGGTCGATCATCGATGGGTAAAGCGACGAAGGGATCTTATGATTTTGATGTCGGTAAAGCGAGATAAGCTCTTTTTGTATCTCGGTCCAAGAAGGACGCGTTAAGCCGCGTAAGGACATCCTATGCTTTAGCCCGAAGGAGTAAAGGACAAGAAATACTTGTGGATTTCATGATACAAACTCTCATCATATCAATGATTGCCGAGTGTTCGAGTAAAAATTCGAAGGCTATTCAAGATGGACACTTAAGATTTGATGGCAAGATGAAAGTAGACAAAAACCCATTCCCTCGTAACATGGTCTCTTTCTCCATAGGCATGGTTGATGCCGGTGAGTCCAAGGAAAAGGGAAAGATGAAGGTTCGACATCCGAAAGAGCCAAAGAAATTGGTTCGTTGACCCTAATCGGCAAGTTACCAAGGAGGAAGTGCAACAAGCGCAGTTCAAGAATAGCCGAATGTAGAAGGGTCAAACTTCGATGCAGCTAAGGGAAATTGCCGAATACACGCGATCCGAAGCGCGGGGTTACGACGACACTTATTGAATAAGTGGCAATGGGAAAAGAAGATGGAGTATGATGAGGAACAGCATTGAGGAAGAGCGCGGTTCATGGCGTAACGTCGGAGATATGAAGCGAAGTGCGCCAAAGGGAACAAGAAGAATACAGGAGAGAGCAAGAGCAATCTCATTGGAATTGTTCCTTCTTCAGACACTGTTGGAATGAAGGCTTGAAATTGCCTCGCGAAACAATTGCCCCGAATGCGTGATCAATATTCGAGTACAGCAATCTCGAGTGTCAACCGTCCCGTTCATGATAGACTTGGGATGAAAGTTCCGCAGAACGATCGGCGCCTAAAAATAAAAATGCTTTGATGGATATCGAGGGAAAAGATTTGCAGACCAAACATGGGCTCACGGTAGTGTCCATACTACGGAAGAGAGCTCCTACGGTGGCAAAAAGGTCAATGGTGTCCTCCGGTCTCGGAAAAGCCGAAGAGAAGAGTTCGAGCGTTTGAGAAATCAAGAGATGAAGCGAGAAATAGCCGAAAAGAAGCCAAGTATGGCGTCCTAAGAAAAAAGATGGTGGACGGGGCCCATCGGCTAATACTAACATGGTGTTCTTCATTCCATTAGAGTTTAAAGCTCCCAAGACCAAGAAGTGCAAGATGAAGTATATTCGATTTTGATGAGACCGAATGCCGAGACTCGATGGCTCAACTTGTGTTGACTCGGCAAGCAATCTTTGATAAGCCGATTAAAAATCGTCATCCGAAACCATTGTACTTGAAGGGATATGTCAATGGCAAGCCTTTAACTAAAATGCTTGTTGATGGAGGGGCTGCTATCAATATTATGCCCTATGCTACTTTCGAAACTTGGTATGACAAATGAAGATTTGTCAGATCGACATGATCCTTAGAGATTTTGTCGGCAATGCTTCGATACTCGTGGAGCAAGACATGTGGAGCCGATGATTGGATCCAAGACCTTGATCACTACCTTCTTTGTCATTGATGGCAAGGGGGCATATAGCATACTTCTCGGGAAGGGATTGGATCCATGCTAATTGCCGTATACCCTCAACTATGCATCAAATCCTTATTCAAAGGGGTAGGAGATGATGTAGAAGTTGTTCAGCCGATGATTCAGTGAGTGTTGCCACTTCGAGCCTCGCTTATTGGGAGTATGATGGACTAGATTGCCTTTCGGGTAAAGTATGGAAAGAAGGTCCCGTCAATGTGTTCGACAGGATCAACAACCGATCCAAGCAAATCGGCTCGACAAGAACTTTTAATGGGCAATCCAATCGATGGCAACAAAGGCAAACCGGGTCATGGTTTCATGTCGGCCGACAAATTAGAAGAAATCAATGTTGGTGATAGCACAAAGTCAAGGCCGATGTATATCGGTGCAAATTTAGACCCGAATATAAATTGGAGTTAATAGAGTTGCTTTGAATGAGTTCAAAGATTGTTTTGCTTGGGATTACACGAGATGCCTGGGTTGGATCGATCAATTGTTGAGCATAAGCTTGCCTATAAAACCTGGATTTCGTCTTTTCAAACAACCTCCACGGAAAATCTATAAAGAGGAAGTGTTGGCCGATGTAAAGAAAGAGATTGAGAGATTAATTGAAGCAAACTTTATTCGGCCATGCGGTATGCGTAATGGATTTCAAATATAGTACTGTCTACAAGAAGAATGGAAAGATGAGGGTATGCATAGATTTCGTAGATCTCAACAAAGCTACTCCGATGGATGGATACCCAATGCCGCTTGCCGATTTATTAGTGGATGCAAAGCGAGTTATGAAGTTATCGGTTTATGGATGGCAATGCTGGCTACAATCAAATTTTCATGGCGGTTGAAGATATTGCAAAGACCGCATTCGATGTCCTGGTCACATTGGATTGTTTGAGTGGATAGTGATGACATTTGGATTGAAGAATGCTTTGTGCAACTTATCGAGAGCCATGAACTATATCTTTCATGAGTTAATCGGCAAGATTGTAGAAATTTATATTGATGATGTAGTAGTCAAATCCGGAGACCATAAAGGACATTTAGCCGATTTAAGGAAGACTTTGGAGTGCACAAGGAGACATGGCTTAAAGATGAATCCAAACAAGTGTGCTTTTGGAGTCTCGAGTGGGTGAGTTTTTAGGGTTCTTGATTCACAAAGGAGGGATAGAAGTTGGAAAAAAGAGCATGGAGGCAATAGACAAAGTTGTGCCCCCAACTAACCTTACTGCACTGCAATCATTGCTGGGCAAGGTCAATTTCGTGAGAAGATTCATATCCAATTTATCGAAAGAGTGTTGCCTTTCTCTCCATTGTTGAAGCTCAAGAAAGATCGAAATTTGTCAGGGGTAACATACAAAGAAAAGGCTTTTGATGAAATCAAGCAATATATGAAGGCACCGCCGTGTTGGTACCTCCACAACTTGAGAAGCCTTTCAAGCCGTATGTGGCGGCCGATAGCCTAACAATAGGATCGGCCCTTATGCAAGAGTTTGATGGGAAAGAGAGAGTAATAGCTTACCTTAGCCGAAAACTGTTAGATCCCGAAACAAGGTATTCGGCTATAGAAAAGCTCGTTTGTGTGTTTATTACTCATGCACCAAATTTCGGCACTATTTGTTAAATGCCGAATGTGTGGTTATATCTAGTTTTGATGTAATTAAACACATGTTGTCAATGCCGATTTTAAGTGGGAGAATCGGCAAATGGGTATTAGCACTCGGAGTTTAATTTAAAGTATGAGTCGGCAAAAGCGGTGAAAGGACGAGGCAATTGCCGATTTTATTACTCAACATCGTGATTTATCTCGTTGATATGATTAACATTGCCCCATGGGCATTATTTTTTGATGGATCATCATGTGACAAAGGTGGTGGTGCTTGGTATTCTTTTGATATCCCCACGTGGAAAGATATTTGAGTTTGCTTTTTCAATTGAATATCCTGTCACTAACAACCAAGCGAGTATGAGGCTTTGCTTAGAGGGCTTCTACTGTTGGTAGAACTCAAGGCTGTTGCTTGTTGAGGTATTTGGTGATTCTCAATTGGTAATCAATCGGTTGACAGGACAATATGAATGCAAAAATGATGTACTTGCAAGGGTACCATGAACAATGTAGGGAACTTCGAAAAGTTTTTCGCAGTTACTTTGCATCATATACCCGAGAGCACAATGGAGAAGCAAATAAATTAGCTCAAGCCGCTTACGGATATCGGGAAAATCATGAAGTCTATACAGCGAAAGAAGATGTTTTCAATTCGATCGAGATAAGTAATGACTTGGAGAAGTGACATTATCAACTATCCGAAAGATCCATCTCGAGAGTTTCCTGAGAGGCTCGTGGTATAAGGCATTTAAATTTGTGCTTCTTGATGATCGGTTGTACCACAAGTCTATAGATGGAGTGTTGCTCAAATGCTTGAGCCAAGAAGAAGCTAAGAAGATTATGTTTGAAGTCCATGAAGGAGCTTGTGGTGCACATCGATCGGCTTACCGAATGAAATGGATAATAAGGAGGACGGGTACTTTTGGCCGACTATGTTGGAGGATTGCTTTGAATATTACAAAGGGTGTCGAGATTGTCGATATTTGGTAATGTTCGGAGCACCTGCGTGTTCGAATCCAATAATTAAACCTTGGCCGTTCGTAGGATGGGGTATAGATTTAATTGGACAGATCAATCCTCCATCTAGCAAAGGACACAAGTTTGTGTTGCTAGCAACAGATTATTTCACCAAGTGGGTTGAAGCTATCCCTTTGAAAAAGGTCACGTCGAGAAAATATGATCGGTTTTGTCAAGGAACATATAATTCATAGGTTTGGGATTCCACAGACCATTACAACCGATCGGGGGACTCGAGTTCACTTCTTCGAGTTTTGTGATTTTGCTGAAAACATGGGGATAAGGTCAGTATAATTCTTCTCCTTATTATGCACAAGCCAATGGCCAAGCGAGGCGTCAAATAAGATCATGATCAAGATTATTCGAAGAAAATCGATGAGAAGCCAAGGAGATGGCACTTGGTCCTTAATGAAGCATTGTGGGCTTACCGAATGGCTTGCCATGGGTCCACACAAGCATCTCCATATGAGTTGGTTTATGGACATAATGTCAGTGATGCCTTGGGAGTTGCAATCGATCAAGGAGAGTTGAATTACAAAAAGACTGACGTAAAAAGATTATAAGGATCGATGATGGATGAGTTAGAAGATTTGCATTTGATTCGTCTTAAGGCCTTGGAGAATATTGAGAAGAATAAAATACGTGTTGCCAAGTACTACAACAAAAGAGTTAAGATTAAGCAATTTGCGTAAGGAGAATTGGTTTGGAAAACAATATTGCCAATTGGTACCAAAGACGAAATATTCGGCAAGTGGTCTCCAAATTGGGAAGGACCTTTTCGGGTTGTCAGTTGTGCACCTGGCAATGCGTATATATTAAAAACGCTGTTTGGAGAGGAACTTACTAGAGCCATCAATGGCGAGATACCTTAAGAAGTTTTTTCCAAGTATCGAAGTTGGATCTTAATTGTGATTATGACGTAAAGCGTGGTATAGCCGATTGAATAAAATCGCCTTCGAGTAAAGGAAAGAGGTTGGGAAGAAATAACCGATAATATTATCGCCTCTAGTGGAGAGATAGCCGATATCGTGTGTATCGTCTTCAGAACAAAAATAGCCGATACAGTTGTATCGCCTTTAGTCGATTTTTTAAAAGTATAAGTGAACAGTTTGATCTTACCTCTCAGCTGATAGGTTTATCGGGAGAAGATAAAGGGAATTGAAGTGCTACACTACAAACCGTCAAATCGTGGAACAGATCGAGATCTAATCGGCTAAGGCGATGTCACGCGATTCGGGAGATTTCGTTCGGAAGAATGTTGCGATCAAGTTCTAGCTAAGGAAAAATTTGCGAAAAGCAAATGCAACGATAAACACCATCACGTATAAGCAAGATCAAGCCGACGGCCAACATTCTTCATTTAAGTTTTATTTACAACCCGCGCCAATCCTAATACAAGCTACTCCTCTTCATTGGTGAAGAGCTTGTTGAGGACAGGACTGGGTTGGTGGCGTTGGCCATGGCCTCGGCGTGGTCGTCGTACGCCCCCCGGAGGCCCTCGATGCCGTCGACCTCATGGGGAAGCCCGTCCCGGAAGCCGTGCACGCATCGTAGTGTAGTCGTCCCCGGTCCCAGACGACATGCCCGCCGAGCCGAGCGCGGTGCCGAGGCGCACGCCATGAAGGGCAACCCGATCGACCACTGTGCACCGCCTCTAGGCGATCCTCCAGCGTTGCCCCCTGGGCGTTCACGTGGTTGGCCGCCGCCGTCGCCGCCACCTTCAAGCGGTCCAGCTCCGCGGTGAGGTCTGCAAAGAAAAGGGTTAAGATGGATCAGTGAGCAGACGAATCGGGAAGAACGGGGATCGAAAGGCAATCAGCAAAGAGCAAATACTAGTGATGGCCTCGCTCATCTGCCGGCAGTTGTCCTCCAACTCCAGCTGAGCGATCCCGAACTTCTTGGTTTCTTCACCAAGAAGCTCCATCGCCTCATCCCGCTCGCGGCGGTACGCGGCGGCGTCATAGCGGCTGTACGGCGGGATCTCCTCGTCGTTCCTCTCCCATATGGGAACGTACGAGGCCGACCCCGATGAGGCCGAAGCCGAAGCCGGTGCCGGAGCTGGAGCAGGAGCCGGGGCTGGAGCCGGGGCCGGTGCGGGGGCAGAGGCGTCGAACGCTGCGGCCGGCGCCAGGAAGCGCCATTGGCCGGTGCTGATCCTCGCCGTCCTACAAACAGGGTGCAATTAAAATCGGCTAACCGAAAAAATCACGGACAAGATGAGGAGATTGTCTCTTCGCGCAGACGACGGCCACGACGGCCGCTTCCCTCCGCCGCGTCCGCCACGGAGCGGAAGCGGAGCGGAAGAAGCAAAGTGTGGGTGCCCGGCCGGCGACCCGCCCGGATGTTGGCGACGTAGTCGCCGGTGTTCCCCAACCCGAAACAGATCGAGAAGATGAACAACCGCAAGGGGGCGTAAATTCGATCGGGTAAAAATTATCAAAAACAAGACAGCTCAAGGGGTTGAAGATTTCACCGCCGGCGCAGTTGCCGTCGCCCCTCCTCGTCTGGGCGGGACGCTTGTTGCGATCTCCGCCGCTCGCCATGGATGGTGGTGGGGGTTTCTTGGAGCTTGAAGGCGAAGAGGAAGTGGAAGAGATTGAGGGTGATGGCAACCGCTTGTGCTTGTGTGATGATGGTGGGAGCCGACCGGTCCTATTTATGAACAGGGGAGCCGTGGCGAGACCAAGGGAAAGCCAAACGACGAGATAGGGTTTTCCACACTTATGGGCCTATGATGAGTTGGGCCGAGCCCATCACCACTGGCGATTCAGTTACCCATACGCTCGGTCGGCAAAATAGCTGATGAAAGCTATTCGGCTAAAGCAAACACTTGGAGCCTACGGCGGTTATGTTCGGCTGATTTGCACAGGTGAAAGTATAATCACATTCAAGAGCAAATTAATGATAACGTAGCGAGAGAAGAAAGAGAAAAACAAAATCGGGAGGAAATAAATTGCCGAATGCAATGCATTCGAGCATAATGTTTACATGTATCATCATACAAGCCGAAGTTTACACATTCGATAAGAGCCGATGGTGTTCGAGCATCGGCCTTGATTCTATTAACTTCATCAAGGGCTCTTTTATCTTCAACTTCGAGCTTTGGATCTCGCGCAATCTACCCTCGATTTGCTTGGTCTCTTTGATAAGAGAGCTTATCTTGGTCTTGGCCGAGTCAATGGGTGGCGATTGGCAAGTTTGGCTTCATGAGATTGAATGTTGGCATCCAATTGAGCCAACCGGGCCGCCGCCTAGTCCTCTCATCTTTCATGCTCGCAACTCCGGCTCCAAGGTGTCCCGAGACTGTTTGGCCGATTTAAATTCGGAGTAGAGCTCTTTAACTCCGTCTTTTCTCGGTTGCCTTGCCGCCTCTCTAAGATGGCCTTGTCGATATGTTCTTATATGCTCTCTTGACAACGACAAAGTGGTCGTCAAGATGAGACAAAGCGTTTATAGCATCCTTGAGGTCGAAGGGGAGCTCTTGGCCAAGTGGCTCGCTATTTCCCTTATTTTGTCGATTCTCGAGTCGGTCAACGATATCTCTCTCCAAGAATGAGATTATGGCCTTCACTTAACTTGATCCTCCGATGATAGTTGCCGACTGGAGGAGACTTCGTCGTCATCGGCAAACTCTTCGACAATAAGAGAAAAGCTAGTCTGTTGGAGAGCAAGACCACGATAACAGAGGAGAATTTATTCTTGGCCAAGAATGACTTAGTTCAAATAGGGAATGATTGAGGAAAAGATCAAGATAATACCTCTTCGACAAGGACTTGGTCAAGTAGCATCAAGACTTTGAGTGACTAATGCAAGGTTGCCACCTCAAGGTTAGCGGTGTCATGGCTTGTTGATGCATCTTGGATTGCCGAAGGAGTTAAATCTGGTATATCTTGGAGAAGAATTTTCTCTCGTTGCTTCTCCCGATTGATGAGGAAGAGTTTCGCTTCTCTTTGTCCAAAGTGCTCGATGAGAAGGGATCTCTTCGCTACTTTTCCTTGTTCACCCGCTTGATCACCCGCCTCGATGAGGAGAAGTTTCTTCTCGTTCTTTGTTGATTATCTGAATAAGATAAGATAAGTTTGGTGTGTGAATGAAAAGATGAAAGTAACAAATATGAGAACATACCAGGATTGCTAGCGATTCATTGGCGTTTGCTTGGCCAATAGAAGTATCGGGGGAGTTATCCAGATCACCACCCCGTCGACTTTGAGGATTGGCCTCGTATCTATTAAGAGAAAGTGATAAGTGCAAATACATTTACAGGTGGAGAATAAGAAATCAAAAAGCATTCATACCCGAGGGAGTGGCTTAGCTTTCTTTGATCTTGTTTTCTTGGGAACTGCAGTGTCCTTGATAGGGGAAGTAAGAGTTTTTCTTTTAAGGTCCTTCAAGAGCACCGTATCATCGGGGAATTTTGTTGAATACGACAAACTTGGAGCATCATGCCCCGAGAAAGACGAGGGCCAAAGGTTGCCAATATTGGACTTCGGAGGACTTGGAGGAGCAATGTCCCGCTTAAAAGATGATTAGAAACAAAACGAAACGTGAAGTAAAAGGTAGCCATAAGCATGTACCTCATCATCGAAGAGAATGAGGGCATCAAGACTTGGCATAAAGGATGGACTTGTGCTCCGAAAATATGAGAATGCCACCCCGCCACCGTAGGTTGAATGAAGGATGAACAGCTTCAATTATCACTAGAGGATTGGGTTCATATACTTGGAAGCTTGCATCCAAGATTGAAAACTTTATTGGCCTCGATCTTGTTCAAAGCAATGACTCCCTAGGCCCGATGATACTTGAGAAATATGGCCTTGGGGGCAATTGACCAAGTCCAAACCGCACGGCAACCATGTTTGGATTATAAAATTCATAAGTTGAACTTATCAACCGGCCATGATGAAATTCTGCGGCAAGGCACGGGGTTTGATGAAGGAATTGTAGATGTCCTTAGAATCATCATCTATGCAGCCCACTCATAGCTAAATCTGCGGGGAAGTGTCAAATTTTCATTCTCTCGTAGGGGAACCGAGCACATGGTTGAATCCCTTGTAGAAGATCTTGAAAAGATGGCCCGTGTCCAAGTCAATGGTGATTGAAGATGCAAACTTCTCCATATGTCCGACAGACTTGTATCTCGGGATCTTCACCTTCAAAGATAGTTGATTGAAGGAAAATTCAGGTTGTGGAGATCAACAGAAACAATCTGATGCATATATAGTTGCAACCACATTTGAAGAAGCCACCATGGTCCATTAACACAGGAAATTTCACCTTGATTCCTCATTTGGACAGTGATTTGATGCATCATGTGGTAGAATGCTCCCAACAGATATTTGCCCAAAGGAATCAGCTTGCCTGCAGCCAATTCTTCAGCCATCACTATGTGATTCAGAGTGGGCTCATTGGATTTGCCACAGAAGATGAATCTGCATAACCACATGTTCATAAAGGCCCTATATTCTTTATCGACACGGGCCGGTTGAAGCATAAGTCTGAACATACTTGGCCCAACCTCCTCCCGATTTAACGCCTTCCTCGTGAGCCGGTGCTTTTGTATTTGAAGGGGTAGGTTGGTTTGGTGATATTCGGACCCGTCATCATGAAAATGTCGATAGAGTAACCGACATTGGGCCATGACCGAAGACAAATGCATTGATAGCATCGAGACCAAAAGTGGGAAGCGGCTATCAAGAGGAGTCATTTCTCGGCATTTCGGCTAGAGAAAGCTCCGCATAGGCCTTGAATGTCTTGAGATTCCCGTAAATCGCTATTCCCGGATTGCATCCTACGGTACCAATCGCGCCATCCCGTGATTGAAGGAAGGGGCCAGTCTTGAAAGTGTTTGGCCATCTATTTGAAGGGGCAATCCTAGATTTAAATGGGATCCTCAAAGTTTCCCTTTCAATAAAATCCCTCGAATTGGGATCTCCCATCGGACCAAGAAAAAATGATCCAGACACGCAAGATTGGAGATTAAGATCTCATTCTTCATTTCCTTCAAGAAGAAATTGAAGTGAATGGATCAAAGAAGTGCGTCCGAGAACCGATTTAAGAAAATTGCCGAATAGGAAAAGGTAGGGTTACCTCTAGAAACTCTTCTTGGGTTCCTGTTGCCATGATGGAGCCGGTTGAAGTGTCCATCGCCATTGAAGACAACGCAGCGAGCACGGATCTCGGAGTGGCGGTCATGCGCGCGGTGGTGATGACCTAGGCGGAAGGCGCTTACGATCAATTTCAAAATAAAATCCTTTTATCTCGAAATTGAGGGGGCATGTGTTAACACCCGTAATTTGGTCAAGAATATGACAGGTGGACCCGCGGGGAGCAGGAGAGTAATTCGGCAAATGCGTATGCGGTCGGCTAATTTCCGTGTATTCGGTAAACAATGAAGCGGTCGGTAACGGCTTCGTTTGAAGACGACAAAAGGGAAGATGAAGCCGACCGAGAAAGGGAAGGAGTCGTGATAGTCAAGGACTCCGATTATGGATAGAGTTAGCGTGTCCGGTCTTTCCAATTTTGTTTAGATAGTTCGTAAGTGCTTAGGACTCATGTTCGTCTGGGTATAAATATAAACCCTCGACCATTGTAATAAGGGTTCACAACCAAATCAATACAACCGGCTACGCGCCACCCTTCGAGTCCTTCGCCGTGTCGTCGAGTTCTTCGAGAGGGCCAATCGATCCGTCGACCTCCGTAAGTCCCGCAACCTTGTTATCATGTCTAGTATCGTGCGGCGGATTTAGATGTGATGCAAGAAGTCTTGTTGCAATGCTTAGTATCATGCGGTGGATTTAAGCATTGAACCAAGAGGGTTCCGTGTTAGTCATGAGTCGTGCGGGCTAAGATTAGCTAGGAGCTAGTTACCAAAGTTTCTCTCGATTAGGTCATGAGTCGTGCGGCGAGCTAAGATCTAAGCTTAGAGGCTAGTTATCGGCTCTTTTAGATTTGGCAAGATCTAATAGATTCATTAAGTTATCACGTGTTGCATGTTTATTTAATGTTTAATTGTTTGCAACACTCTTTTGCCCAATCTAGATTGACACTCTTTCGGCTTGTTGGTCGTTCCTTTCATGCTTATTCAATACCGAGTAGATCAAGCTCATATAGCCGAATTAGATCGATCTAGATTGTTACATGTTGCGGGTTCATTCACGTTATATGTAGATAAGCCTTGACAGGACCGGGTACCGTGCGGCAGATGCAGGTCTTTGGGTTACTCTAGAACTAGTCATCCGGTGGACTAGAGATCGGTTTAATCTGATAGGCTCCTCTATATGTTACTTGTTTGTTCCTTCTTCATGGACCCCGATTCGGCAATCTTGCCGATACGGTTATGCTTATACATGTAGCAAGTATCTATAGATCTGTTAGATAATTATGTGCTTTTAGCTCTTTATTGCTAGATTGTATCATGCGGTGGATTGATCTAGTAGCAAGGAGTGGTGTAAATTCATAGTGAGTGGTATCATGCGGTGGATTAGCTTGCTTGAGTTTATGCTCGACGGGTTTATGAAGGCTAGACGTGCGTACTAGTTGGAGTAGCCTATGCATGTGTTGTTTAGTCGATTTATATTTATAAGTTACTTATTCTTAATTTTTAGTGCTTGATGATGCTTTAAACTTGAGATATAGTTTGATGTGTTTTAATGATTTAATCTTGTTCAAACATGTCTTCATCTATTATATTCGGCTAGTTTTTTCTGTTTACATCAGTTATGTTATTTTAGCCGAATGAACTGCATCCCGTTGTTGGCGATAGCTTCCATAGCTATATGTCGTCGTAAGTGGCTTCAGGGCCGTAAAGATGGAACTGTCTGGTCTCACCCTAAGACGTTCCAGTTATGATCTTACCGTTTTATCCCTTGTCGATTTTCAGGTCAAATCGACTGGCACGCCACCGGATTCAGACACCCGGGCACCCGATTGAAGCTAGGCTTTCCGGCTTGCTGTGTGTGAGACGCAGGGTGGTCACATTTTGCGTCAACAGGGACAAATATAGAATAACCATACAAGTAAAAGAGTTCCACAAACAATTCACATAATTGCCTATCAATACAAGTTGTCTTTAATGGATATTCAATGGACACATTACATATCATGGATACAAACGGAATATCATCATCTCTATTGTTGTTTCAGCCCTTTGGGGTTGCACCCCCTAAAGGACCGAAACCGGAAAGAACTTGAAAACACGGAATTACAATACGAAACAAACAACGCAAACCTTATATACCAAGTCCTCCGGCTAAAACGCACGGAGTCCAGAAAGTCCCCTTTCAACGTCCCCTGAAGGGTGTATTTATAGGAGGTTGTGTTGCGTTTAGTACAAGAATGCCCCTGGCAACCCTAATTTCAACGTACAGGAATAACCGACACAGGGCAGACAAGTAAATGGCCCGAGGGCCCACTTTTGCCGGCTAACCACCGACCGCACATCCGGGTTCTTCTTCCGCCGGGCCGCCGAATGCGTCCAGGCTTGCACCGAATGCGCGCCAGCCCGCGCTATCGGGGTTTCGCTGGCGCTGACGTCCGATGCCGGATGCGCGCCTTCCCGCGCTATCGGGGTTTCCGCCTGGCGCCTGACGTCGATGCCGAATGCGTGCCTTCCCGCGCTTATCGGGGTTTCCGTCCCGGCGCCCTCGCGTTGATGCCGAATGCGCGTCTTCCCGCTATCGGGATTTCCGTCCCGGCGCCCGGCGTCGATGCCGAATGCGCGCCTTCCCGCGCTATCGGGATTTCCGTCCCGGCGCCCGGCGTCGATGCCGAATGCGCGCCTTCCCGCGCTATCGGGATTTCCGTCCTGGCGCCCGGCGTCGATGTCGAATGCGCGCCTTCCCGCGCTATCGGGGTTTCCGTCCCCCGCGCCCTGCGTCGATTCCGAATGCGCGCCTTCCCGCGCTATCGGGATTTCCGTCTTGGCGCCGCGTTCCCGGCCGAATGCGCGCCCGCCCGCGCTCTCGGCCGTGCTGCGTACATCAAACACAAGAGGCGCATATTATCGAGGGGACGGGGTGGCCAATTCCACTCCCCCCCCAACAAGAGCCCTCCGGTCTTGCCGGAAAGGGCGGCCCCTTCCCGGCAAGGCCGACAAAACGCCGATACGCCGAATGTGTTCGTGCCGAAAGTGCCGGTGCCGCGAAAAGACGCCGACGCGCCGAATGTGACCGTGCCGACAATGTGCCGCCGCCCCCGGGATGAGGAGACGGGTTTTTTTGCCTCGATTCGCGTGAAACGACGCGTCGGCTCCCCCACGGCCGCCCCGCCTATAAAAGGCAAAGACGGGAGGGGGCGGGCACTTTGCCCCGCTCCTCCCGCGCCGACGCATTCAAGGAACGCTTTCGGTCTCCTCATCCGGAACCTTCCTCCAAATTCGGTAAGGCGTAAGTTTGCGGTTTCGTTTCTTTTTCGTTGGTTAGGTTTCCGGGGTTGGGTTTGGGAGTTTTAGGAAAGGTGAGCGGGTCAATTTCGGCTCTATTGAACGCATTCTCATTTTTCTTCATAGCTCGGAAGCCTGGGCACCCATTCGGAGCGACCGCCTATGTCCGAAAGCTCCTCATCTGGGGATTCGGTCGGAGCGGACCACGACACCGCATCCGGGCTTTCTTCTTTTTGCGCGAACTTGCTGCCCAACTCGCCCAATCCGGGGCCGAAAATATGTCGCATGACTCGGGACCAGCTTGGGAGAACCCGAACTAGTGGAACCTATTCGCGCTATAGCGCTGCAATGGCGGCGCCGTGGTCGATGAATCGCTGGAGAACCGCGGCGGTCGGGGGAGCGCGGAGTGGCATATGAAGAAGATGCCAAATCTGCAGACTATGATGGGGCCGAAGGGAGCGCGGCGGCCACCGCCCGGATGGGGGCGAAGGAGTCGAATCCGGCCCGCCCGGAGAAGCCGCCGGTCGGGATTGAAGGGCACACCGGCATTATTTGCCGATCCAAGATTGACGAGGAGCGACCGGACTCATACCGAGCGCAACGGGCTTCTCGCCGCATTCGAGCACGAAAGGAGCGGCGCCGGGGATGAAGTGATCCCGGATCCGAAACCGTACGAGGCGGTCGTGTTCCGCGACTTCTTTATAGCCGGATTGAGATTTCCTTTGGTTCCGTTTTTCGGGGCCATTCTGCGAAAATTCCGCCTGCAGATCCACCATCTCACCCCGAATGCGATCGCTCGGCTCAAAGATATATGCCATGGCCATGAAGATGATGGGCCACGAGCCAAGTGTTGCCCATTTCGTGAAGTACCACTGCACCCACTTCCACTCGAAGGTGGGGAAGGTCGATGGACGGCCCAATATTCGCACCGAATACGGGTCTTACAACTTCGTGCCGGCTCCAGGGCAAGAGCGGAACTGTCTGGTGCCCACCTTCAAAGAAAAATGGGAGGATTGGAACAAGTACTGGTTCTACATTCGCGTTGCTTCGGACGAAGAGGTGGAAGCTGCTCAGAAAGTTAGGCGCCGCCGGGCAAACTCCTTGGTGTCTTTGATGACCGTGATGATTGGAGAGAAACATCCACCTCACGACGATTTCGGTCCGGCTGATCACGCCGCCGCGGAAGCGTATGCTTTGACCGCCACGGGCGGACGCCGAGACCCGGCGAAGAGATGATTGCTATGGACGAGTGGCCCTTATGTGATTTGGTGAAGTTCGAGCCTATTCGGGACATTGATGGCTATCGTGGTCCCGACTTCCTTCCGGAGCGCCCCCGCTCATTTTGATTCTCGATGTTTGCGTACTTGGCCGCGCCTGAGAAAAAGGCTACCCGATTGTGCGGGCCATATGGAGAAAGGGAGCACAAGAAAAAGATGCTCCGACTTGGCAACTTCCCTAGGAAAAACCGTGCCTTGGATTGCATGGGTATCCCCTATTCGGAGAGACCCGCACCGGTTCCAAAGCGTCCAAGGCCAAGGCCGGTGATAGCGCGACGAGCCGGAGGCCGCTGCGCCGAGCGGCTCGGTTCGGTGCCCCTGTGCCGGCCCCTATTCAGCGCGCTCCTCCTTCCGCGCCGATTCGAGCCACTACAACGGCTGCGGCCGAGAAAAGAAAGCGCGCGAAGCAAAACCGAGAGCGCCCGGAACCAGAGGCCCGCGACATTCAGGTATGCCGTGAAATGGCTGGACGATTGTGGACTAAGCCGCTGAAACGCAGCGCTAAGTTCTCATTGGATTTCCTGGGGGTCCCGGAACCGCTGCATGCCGAAATGGTAGAGCGAGAGATGCTTTGCGCATTAGGGCATAGCTGCTGTATTCATACTTCGGCGACGCAAACTAATCGACGGTTTCGCTTATGTTTTGCGGGACGATATTGGCGGGCCGAGCTCGATGGCCGGGACCCGAAGCAAGAAAGTTTCGGACCCATGCCGCCTACCGCTGAAACCACAGCCTACGCTGAGCACACTTGGCGTTAGCTTCAAGAGGCCTGCTGACCCCACCGGAAGTGTTTTCGAGATGTCCAAGAGGCAGAAGGCCGCGGGCACGTCTACGAGCGCGAATGCACCCGCGTCCATGCCGCCGCCTGCCATCCCCGAATCCGCCCGCGCGCATTCGCCCCCACAAGCCCGACAGTCTGGTAAGTCCCGATTCTTTCACGAGATGAGCCGCATGACCCCCGAAACCGCCGCGTGTGCTCTGTTTGGCCACGGCAGACTCTCCTTGGAGTGAGCCCCGGACGAGTGTGATCACATGCGCGTGTATTCGGGGGGCTCATCTCCCGAAGAGACGAGCCTAGACCGTGAAAGGACTTACCAACTTGCTCGTGCTCTAGGGGCGGCCTCGGACGCTCGCTTAATTGCGGGGGTGGACTGCCGCGCAAGCGGTGCGTCTTTACGGCGCGGCTGTCGCTTTCGCGGACCAGGTCAAGACCTCTTTTAACACCACCACCACCGAAAGGGATTTGGCCAAGGTGGATCGCCTGGAGCTCCTCTCGGCCATCAACTTCCACGCGATTTCAGTAAGTTGTCGACCCCGAATGATCAAAGTCTTTTTGATTTCGGGTTGTTTGAATTCTCACTCCTTTTTTCCATTGCACAGCAATCTGTTATAAGTGCTGCGCTCGTCAAGCAGGATTGTGCCGCGGTCGCTTTCGTTGAGTCCAAACTCACCGAAAGTGAGGCCGAGGCACTCAGGCTGATGGAAGAGCTTGCGCAAGCGCGCACCGAGCTTAATAGGGAGAAAACCGCGCGCGAAGAGGCCGAAGCGGACGCCCGCACCGCCAGGACTGAAAGGAACACCCAGAACCGGGCCGCAAAGGTCCGCCCGTCGCCAGCAGCTCGAAGAACTCAGCCAGCCTGCTGCTATCTTCGCTCGCCTGGTGGCTGGAGTTGGCGATGAGGTGGTGGTGCCCGCCATCGGGGAGGACACCTCTGTGTTCGACTTCTCCGGGTTCCTCCGCACCGGGCTCGCCGCATTGGAGGGTCAGATGGAGATCGGGCGACGCTGGGCTGCCCTCGAAACCGCCCGTGCCTTATGCAAGGCGCTTATGGACGCGGGTTGTCCGCATGCGGCGGCGCTTCCGGCCCCCGATGACGTGGACCGCTTCTGGGTCCCGGATAACGACGTGCACGAGGCCGCTGTGAAGTTCTTCAGTGGTTTCTGGAGTTGTGGCGGTCGCAATCTCAGCTTGCTGCGGGCGGCTCTGAGCGTGGCGGAGGTAAAAACTGGCGAATGCATTTACCCTTTATGACAGATCCGGTTGGGAATCTTTAATCTGACTTGACCACTTTCGTATTTATTTCTTTTAGGGAGATGAGGCAGAAGAGGCCATAATCTGTGATCGGGTTATGGCCTACATTCGGGCCAGGGACGAGCGCGAGGCGGCCGCGGCGGGCAAGACACCATCTTCCAATACGCTGCGATCCCCGAGATGGCTCAAGCGCCCGATGGTACTACACAGGCGGTCGGTCCGGTGCCGCCAACTCCGCGGCGACGTCCACCGGCGGCCGCGCCCGTCCTCAATCTCCTGCCGACGACGCCGCGGCCGACTCTTAGTCTCTTTCTTTCCTTGGCACCAACTTTGTCGTGATTGGCCTGCGCGTGGCCGTGTTTGGGGCCCCGCGAGGCCGGGGTTCGGGGAACCCTTGAACCGTTTGGATATACTTTGTGGCGCCAATGGCGTATGCGGCCGTAACTTAATTATCCGGTTGTTTGCCCGCGCTATGATGCCACTTTTGCCGCAGCGACGCATTCGCCTAATTACGGAGACTCGAGCGCCGAACCCACGAATTTGAGTGGTGTAGGGCTCGGCCGATGAATTTTTCGTTGAGCCCACCAAATTGTGGGAAGTCTTAGAACGCCGCCCCCGAATCTCGAGCGGTGGAGGGCGCATTCGGGAAAATTCTCGCTAAGCCCTCCATCGTTGCATGGAGTCTTAGAGCGCCGCCCCCCCGAATCTAAGCGTTGGAGGGCGCATTCGTGAATTTTTTGAGTTAAGCCCTCCAGCGTTGCATGGAGTCTTAGAGCGCCGCCCCCCCCGAATTTGAGCGGTGGAGGGCGCATTCGTGAATTTTTTGAGTTAAGCCCTCCAGCGTTGCATGGAGTCTTAGAGCGCCGCCCCCCTCCCCCCGAATTTGAGCGGTGGAGGGCGCATTCGGGAATTTTTTGAGTAAAGTGCATATGCGCTCTGCACAGCCACTGAATGGAACTCTGTATGGCCCTATTGGCTAAAACTGGTTGAGTCCTATCTCGAAGTGGTAAGACTCGGCTTCCAACACCCGAATGGGCGCGCCTGTGCCCTTTCTCGTTTATGGGCGGGTAGAGCACTAAACCTCATCCGTTGACTAGATCCCAGGCCTTATGTTTGCCCCACACTTGCTGTGGGCCGGATTCCCGAATATCGACTAGTCGCCGTGCAGGAGCTGGAACTTCCAGTCATTCTTGGGAATAGGGAGGCGCGCGATTCCGCGCATCTCTGCTATTGCGCGCTTGCTGCTTTTGCTTAGGCAGTCGAGTTGACCCTGGCTGCGCCTAACTGCTTGGTGCTCACAACTGAAACAGGAGGACTAGTACTGACTCCCCTCCTGACTCCTCTCATTCCTACTAACCTTAGTTTTGAAACGGGGTGAGTTTGTGTTTGACTGACATTGCTTTGCATTATGGGGGATGCCATGCATATATAATACTGCTTGGATTATAATGGCTTGAAACACCTTCTTATGGAATAACGCCGTCGTACATCTGTTAGGTGAGTCATGAATTTTACCCGTCTTAGAGGCTGAGTAGCTGGATTATATAATCTCGTCCAAGCTCTTGGTTTTTAACATGGCGGCAAAGACCTTGATTTTTGTTTTACCAACCGCATGTCCTGCTTATGTCGTGCTGGAATGGGAGGTTTTGGGATTTGCGACGTCATCAGACCAAATGCCGCATTCACTACCCAAATCCTCACTAACCATATCGGGCGTAGGCTTTCGGCCCTTTCGCCCGTTGTGTATGCCATATTCGGGTGGAGCACGCTCGATAGTGGTGCGAACGGCGCTCCTTTCGAGAGTCCGAGGGACTCTAACCGCGCACATTCTCGAGGCATTGCTCGATATAGAGGGTGTGTTGCTCTTGATTGTGATATTAAATACCACAAGCACCTCGGTGTAATTATACCGCGAATATGATGAATAAGAAGTTTGACCTTGCGGATGAAAATTGCTTGTTTGTAACTTTGCATTATCATTACCTTCGGGTCTTTATCCCCGAGGCTCGTTTCACTCCGAGGCGTTGTTTGCACGCATTCGGCTTCTTGCCGATTTCGCGACACTTCAGCGTTTTTGCCGAGTTCGCCGCGGCGTTTTGTTTCGTGCAATTTAGATGTTTGTTCGTGACACTCCAGCGTTTTGCTGCGTTCACTAGCCGTTTTTGGCTTTTGGTTGCTTGCAACGACAAAAACGATCCGAATAGGGACAGTGGCATATTTGCCATTGTCTTTTTCGGCTTAAAAAGAGTAGTACGCATTCTCGCTTTTGGGGAAAACGCGGCTTAAAAAGCATTGAAAAGGGTACATAGGGACGCCTCATTAAAAAACCTCACGCCTCCGAAAAGGCTTCCCCGGTGAGGAAAAAGAGCGTGCCCCCCGAATTGTAAAATGTATGCTTAAGAATTAAAAGGAAAATTACAACCCCTGTGGGGCAATTTCACGGGTAAAAGCGGCGTAGATTGTCAGCGTTCCAGGTGTGGCTGGACTCAGCGCCATCCTCATTCACCAACGTGTAGACACCTGCTTTTACCATTCTCGCGACAATGTACGGTCCGTACCACGGCGACTGCAGTTTGCCTTGCTTGTCGGGCTGCCGAATGAGCACCATATCTCCGGGGTTGATGACTTGCCTGAGCACTTTTTTATCTCTCCAAGCCTTTGTTTCCTGATGGTACTTGTCAAGATTTTCCGCCGCCTGTTGCCTTAGGGAGTCAACTGCTTCAAGCTGAGAGTATCGCTGTTCTGGCGTAGTAGCCATGATTTCGGTTCAGAAAGATCCCGGCCGCACCTCTTCCGGGTAATGGCCTCTTCCCCGAAAAGGAGTCTCGAAAGGCGTGAATCCGGTTGCGCGCGACTTGGATATATTGTGCCCCCAAACCGTAGCCGTTAGCTCCGAGCCCATCCGCCTTTCTTCTCGGTGCTTTCGAGGGTCTTTGATATGGCGGTGAAAATGTCGCCGTTGACCCGTTCCACCGCGCCATTCGATTCTCGGGTGGTTTGCGAGGCGAACGTCGCTTTGATCCCGAGGTCTTCACGAAACTCCCGAACTTGGTACTATCGAACCGCTTTCCGTTATCCACCGTTATGTAGGATGGGACCCCGAATCTAGAGATGATTCTCCGCCACACAAAGTTAACTAGAGTGCCGATGATATTGTCGCGCCGCCTTTGCTTCGACCCATTTGGTGAAGTATTCAAGTGCCACCGCAGTGAATTTCAGATTTCCGGTGTCTTTGGTGGAAGCGGCCCCACTATGTCGATGCCCCATCTCCGTAGCGGCCAAGTTGGACATATCGGGGAGGTTGGGTGCGCGGGGCCCTCGATATTTTGCAAACTTTTGGCAGCCCCGGCACGATTTCACCAATTGCTTGGCATCCTCGATGGCGGTCGGCCAATAAAAGCCTTGCCTCATTGCTCGTGAGCGAATTCATGCGGACCTCTCGTGCGCTCCACATGTTCCCGAGTGTATGTCATGCAAAAGCCGGACCCCTCGTTCCGGCTAATGCACTTCAAATATGGCGCTACAACTCCCTCCTTGTATGATTCTCTCCAATTATGGAGTATTGCTTGGTTCTCGACTCCATCCTTTGTTGTTGCTTCCCTGTCTCCGGGCTCATAAGTTCCGAAATGAATGCCCATATCGGTGCTCTCCGGTCGTCACTCGCGATAGCGTGAATTACTGCCGGTCGCTCCTCCTCCAAACCGCACCGCGGCCGTCAAGACTTGGTAGAAAACATCGGCGGGCAAGGGAGTGTTCTGGGCTGCAGCTTTTGCCAGCGCATCTGCCTCTGTGTTGTCCGCCCTTGGAATGTATTGCAAAGTGAAACCAATGAAATATTTCTCCATTCGTCGAACGGCTTCCAGATACCTGGCCAGAGCCGGTTCCTTTGCTGTGTATTCCTTCCGGATGTGCCCCACAATTACTTGCGAATCAGACTTGATGACGCATCTGCGAATTCCTAGCGCTCGGAGCTTCCTGAGACCTGCCGAGAACCGCCTCGTATTCGGCTGTGTTGTTGGTGGTGCGATCATCAGAACCTTGCGGCGTATCGCAGCTTTGGGCCGGTTGGAGGTGTCAATACCGCGGATATGCTCGCTCCAAATGAGCACCACGCTCCATCCGTGTGCACCGTCCATTCGGTTCCTCGGCCGAGGGTGGTGTTGTCCCCGCATGGGGTCCAATCCACGATAAAGTCCGCTATGACCTGCGATTTGATGGCCGATCTGTGCTCGAAGTCAATGACATATTCATTCAGCTCAGCCGCCCACTTACCTATCCGCCCTACCGCCTCCGCGTTTCGAACAGGCATCTAGGGCCGAGCGGACAAGACCCGAATGTGATGAGCCCGAAAATAGTGCTTGAGCTTCCGCGACGCCATGACCACCGCATATGCGATTTTCTCCAGCTCGGAATAGTTTGCCTTCGCCGATGTCAACGCTTCGATACGAAGTAGATTGGGAACCGCCGTAACTTCCCCTCGTTCTCTTTTTCTTCCACTGTGACCGCGCTCACCGCGGCGTGGGATGCCGCTACGTATAGTAACGGGGTCGATCTCGGCGATGGGCTTGATAATGTTGTGGCCTTTGATAGGTAAGCTTTTAGGTCATCGAATGCTTGCTTTCGCTCCGGCCCCATCCGAAACCTTCGAATTCTTTAGGATGCGGAAAAACGGAAGTCCCGCTCCGCGCTTCGGATATGAACCTCCCTAGAGCGGCGATCCTGCCGCTGAGCTTCGCACCTCGCTTCTTTGTCTCGGGCGGTCTCATGTTTACAATAGCGGCAATCTTGTCCTGGGTTAGCTTCTATGCCTCGCCGATACCGCACATCCCAACATCTTGCCCTTGCTAACCCCGAATATGCATTTTTCCGGGTTTAGCTTCAGGCCACTTGCTCGAAGGTTCACAAAAGTTTTCTTTAGATCCTCGATGTGTGTGCTTTTTTTTATCGCTCTTTACCACTATATCGTCCACGTATGCGACTAGGTTTTTCCTCTTTTTTCTCGCTCCCTAAAGACCTCGTCGTCATTCGGGAGAAAGTAGGGCCGCATTGCGCGGTCCCTCGGGCATGCGCTTGTAGCAAAAGGTCCCCCCGGAGTGATAAAACTTGTTTTCTCTTGGTCCTCCTCATTCAGCCATATCTGATGGTACCCCGAGAAACAATCCAGTAAACTTAACAGCTCGCAACCCGATGCGATATCGACCAGCTTGTCGATCCGCGGCAATGGGTATGGGTCTTTAGGGCAATGTTTGTTTAGATCTGTGAAATCCACGCACATGCGCCATTTGCCGCTTTTCTTCTTGACCATTACCACATTGGCTAGCCATTCCGATACTCGCACAGCCGATCTGCGTCCAAAAGCCTTTGCACTTCAAGGGCCGCCGCGTCTCGCTCTTTCGGATGACATCTTCCTCAACCTTTGCTTCCTTGGCTTTGCTGTTTTGCTAACGTTGAGATTGTGCTGTGCCAATTCCCTGTCAACCCCCTTGAGGTCTTTAGTGGTCCACACGAATACGTCCTTGTTCTCAGCCAGAAATGCTAGCAGCTCCGAAGCGTCCTGTTCCGTCAGACTTGCCCCGATATGTACACACTGATCCGGGCGGTTCGCCGATAAAGGCACTCTTCTCGTGCCCTCGTCCGGCTCGCCTCTCCGCTCTTTCCGCCGCGGCTTCATTAGCATCCTCTTTTCTTGCAGGCTTTTTTACTTCGTGCACCATGCTGTATCCCGGTATAGGTTTGCCATCTATCTTTCTGGCTGCGATTTGATCACCATGCACCGTGATTACCCCGAAAGGGGAGGGCAGCTTCATGCACAGGTAGCTCTGCTTGATTATGATGTCAAACTTGTTTATGATTCCTCTTCCGAAGATTGCCGTATATGGGTATTCCATTTGTACCACATCGAACGATATCTCTTCCGCCCGCACTTTCTCTCCTTCGCTAAACGCTACCGTGAGTGTCTTCTTCCCAAGTGCATCTATTTTCTTTCCACCAAAACCGAATAGGGCATTGCCCGCTTTGATCAAGCGATCGCCCGTCGAGTTTCATGCCGTCGTACGCTTTGGTGAACAAGATGTCCGCCGAACTCCCGTTGTCAATCGAATGTTGTGCAAGGTGTACCCGGCTACGAAAGCAGCTGCAACGAAAGCGTCATAGCGCGGTAATCCCGGACTTGATTATCTTCTTCGAAGGTGATGGGCTGAAGCTTCCACGCGGCCCAACTCGCCGGAGCAGCTGATGATACTGCCAACACGCGCCTCTGATATTCTCTTCGCGTTCTCTTGCTGTCGTGCTCTATATTGGAACCTCCAATGATGGCGTATATGTGCCCGTTGGATGGCATCGCATTCGCGGGTGCTAGAGTGTGTACGATCTACAACTCCTTGGAAGTTTCTTGCTTTGCTGCCTGTTGCTACTGCTGTCTATTCTCGGTAGGCGCTGAGGAAGAAGCCACAGCAGATACTGGCATCGGTTGCGCAATCATCGGCTGCTGGTATTGTTGGTACTGCATGCTTGGCGACCCCCCCAATGTGCATGAACATGTGGAGCGAGGTACGGATTCCCCGGCTGCCCAGACTGGAAAGCAGCCATTTGATGGGGGAAAGCGTAGTGTTGTGACGGTGCCGTGTGGAATACGTGCTTTGTGGATTCGGATTTCCCTATAGTGTCATCTCTTTCCTTCGCTCTTTTGGCCTCGCTGCGTGTATTTGCGCCTCTCGGTGAAATGGCCCTTGTTTTCGCCACACACGCAACAATATGGCATTTTCGGGCGCCGCCATTGCGCCCTCGACCTCGTCCGCCTCTCGTTAGCCCGCCCCCCGTTTCGCGTCCTCCACCCCGGTTTCATGAAACGGCTATCGCTTTGCTTCGGGGTGCGGGGTTGGATGACTCCTCCCGAAGGTTGTTGACATAACCTTGATTCCCGTCCCCACTTCGCCGATTCCCGCGATTCCCGCCGGGGTGTTTTGTTTGAGGCTGTTTCTTGATACCTTGCGCTTCTGCAGGTCTTCCTCTAAAATGGCGAATTTTCTCGTCTCATCGAATAACTGTTTTACAGTTTTGGGTACCTCCCTGGTCAACACTTCGGCGCACGGCCCAATTTTGAGGCCTCTGATGGCCGAAGCGATGACCGTGTCGTCAGACACATTCGGGACTTGTGCCCGCATCTGGATGATGCGTTCCAGGTACTTGGCCATTGGCTCGTCATCTGGTTGATACAAAGTGAGCAGATCCATTATGGTTTTCTTGTCGGCTTGAAGCCCCGAAATGTTGCCGCCAGCTCCTCTTTTGCCTCGCCCCCATGACCGAATGGATAATGGACGCAGGACATGTACCAATCATGCGCCACATCTTGCATTGCCGTAATCAAAGTCTTGGCCGATGGATTCGTTGCCTCCCGCCGAATATATTGCGGCCTCGTAACTTGATATGAACCTTTCGGGATTGGATTTACCATTAAAGTGCGGGATTTTGGGCTTGTACCCCGGCGGCCATGGGTATTTTTGCAGCTCAGGGGACAGAGGGGACGCCATGTCAACCATATCCGGGCCCCCTTGCACGAGGCCGAACCCAGATATCTGACCTCGCTCTCAGTTTCGGTTCTTGCTCCAAGTGCCTGAATCTCCCGCTGTAACCTTTCTGCTTCTCTTGCTGCGTGATCGACCGCTACCTGGGTCGCTGTTATCCTGTTTCTTGCTTCGATGTCTCCTTGCAACCGATCACGGTATGCCTTTAGCTCCTCGATTCTCGGGTCGTGTGCTCATCCAGCCTTTAACACCTTGGAGTTCTCGGCATCGGTCGTCCACCGCATTCGGGCCGGGTCCGGCCGCCTCCGCGTCTTCCGCCGCCCCCTCGGCGACTACGGCTTCCACATTGGATGGATCGGCGCTCCATCTCGTCGCTCGACGGCATTTTCTTCGGCGGCCGGATCGGCTCGGAGGCGTCGGATTCGGTGGCGGAGGCGCCCCCGATGCGCTGGCTTCGGGAGTACCGCATTCGAGCCGGTTGCTGCTGAAGGAATGATTTCGTCGATGGTCGGCATTTGCTTTCTTGAACTTCTAGCTTTTCCCTTGGGTGGCATGACAAGTCCGGGCGACAACCACGGTGGGCGCCAATGTTGTTTCAGCCCTTTGGGGTTGCACCCCCTAAAGGACCGAAACCGGAAAGAACTGGAAAACACGGAATTACAATACGAAACAAACAACGCAAACCTTATATACCAAGTCCTCTGGCTAAAACGCACGGAGTCCAGAAAGTCCCCTTTCAACGTCCCCTGAAGGGTGTATTTATAGGAGGTTGTGTTGCGTTTAGTACAAGAATGCCCCTGGCAACCCTACTTTCAACGTACAGAAATAACCGACACAGGGCAAACAAGTAAATGGCCCGAGGGCCCACTTTTGCCGGCTAACCACCGACCAGCGCACATCCGGTTCTTCTTCTGCCGGGGCCGCCGAATGCGTCCAGCTTGCACCGAATGCGCGCTCGCCCGCTTATCGGGGGTTTCCGCCTGGTGCCTGACGTCGATGCCGGATGCGCGCCTTCCCGCGCTATCGGGGTTTCCGCCTGGCGCCTGACGTTGATGCCGAATGCGTGCCTTCCCGCGCTATCGGGGTTTCCGTCCTGGCGCCCTGCGTTGATGCCGAATGCGCGTCTTCCCGCGCTATCGGGATTTCCGTCCGGCGCCGGCGTCGATGCCGATCTAGTGCCTTCCCGTGCTATCGGGATTTTCGTCCTGGCGCCCGGCGTCGATGCCGAATGCGCGCCTTCCCGCTCGGGATTTCCGTCCCGGCGCCGGCGTCGATGTCGAATGCGCGCCTTCCCGCGCTATCGGGGTTTCCGTCCCCCGGCGCCTGCGTCGATTCCGAATGCGCGCCTTCCCGCGCTATCGGGATTTCCGTCTTGGCGCCCTGCGTTCCGGCCGAATGCGCGCCTGCCCGCGCTCTCGGCCGTGCCTGCGTACATCAAACACAAGAGGCGCATATTATCAGAGGGGACGGGGTGGCCAATTCCACTCCTGCCCCCAACATCTATGATTACCTCTAGGGCATATTCCTAACAGTCTCCCACTTGCACTAGAGTTAATCTCTAAGATGTTTAATCCCCATAGACCTCATATGCGCCTCATGCTTAGGCTGTGGAAGGGCCTTCATCAACGGATCTGCTACATTCAAATCCGTGTGTATTTTGCACATTTTAATTTCACCTTCGCTTATGAACTGGCGAATGAGGTGAAATTTCCGCTGTACATGTTTGTTCTTCTGGTGATTCCTTGGCTCCTTAGCCTGCGCTATCGCCCCATTGTTGTCACAATGTAAACTCAATGGGCTAGCCGCATTAGGAAACACACCAAGATCAATGAGGAAACGCCTCATCCAAACACCTTCCTTTGCGGCTTTCCCGAAGCCGCAATGTACTCGGCCGTTGTAGAATCGGACACCGTCTCCCTGCTTGGAACTTTTCCAGCTTACGCACCACCATTTACCGTGAACACAAAACCTGATTGAGATTGTGAATCATCTACATCGCCTTTGGAAGCTAGCATCGGTGTAACCATTTACAACGAGCTCCTCCTCACCTCCATAGATCGGGAACTCATCCTTAGTCCTTCTCAAGTACTTAAGGATGTTTTTAACTGGGCGTCCAGTGACTCTCACCAGGATTGCCTTGGTACCGGCCGCAACACTTAGAGCATATGAGACATCTGGCGAGTACATATCATGGCATACATGATGGAACCGACTGCCGAAGCAAATGGAACCTTACTCATGCGTTTGCGCTCTTCATCTGATGAAGGACATTGCTTGTCGCTAAAGCGCATACCATGTGACATAGGCAAGAACCCTTTCTTGGATTGCTCCATGTTGAACCGTTTCAACACCTTGTCAATGTATGTATCTTGGCATAATCCTATTAGCCTCTTCGACCTATCTCTATAGATCTTAATGCCCAAGATGTATGCTGCATCTCCTAAATCCTTCATAGAAAAACTATTATTCAGTGAAGTCTTTACAGATTGCAACATAGGAATGTCATTCCCAATCAATAGTATGTCATCCACATACAAGATTAGAAATACAACAACGCTCCCACTAGCCTTTTGGTAAACACAAGGCTCTTCTTCATTCTGACGGAAGCCAAACCCTTTGACAACCTCATCAAAATGAATGTTCCAACTTCGAGATGCTTGCTTTAACCCATAAATAGATTTCTTAAGCTTGCATATTTTTCCAGCATTATTTGGATCAACAAAACCTTCGGGCTATATCATATACACGTCCTCCTCTAAATTTCCATTTAGAAAGGCTGTTTTAACATCCATCTGCCAAATCTCATAATCGAAATAGGCAGCTATTGCTAGAATGATCCGGATAGATTTAAGCATCGCTACTGGAGAGAATGTCTCATTGTAGTCAATTCCTTGAACTTGCCGAAAACCCTTTGTGACAAGTCGAGCTTTATAGACGTGAACATTTCCGTCCATATCCTTCTTCTTTTTTATAGATCCATTTGATCTCGATGGGTCTAACACCATCAGGTGGGTCAACCAAGTTCCAAACTTGATTATTTCCTATGGAATCTATCTCGGATCTCATAGCACTATGCCATTGCTTGAAATCTGAGTCGATCATAGCTTCTGCGTATGTTGCAGGCTCGTCATCGTCCAACAATAACAGATACCCACGCAATTCACGAAGTCTTGCTGATCTTCATGGTTGTGGAGGTGTTTCAGTGGCCACGGGCATCTCAACTTGTTCTGCTACATTAGCATCACTTGTAGAGTCCTTCTCGTCCGGCTCATCTTGAACTTCTTCAAGATACACCTTTTGTCCACTCTTCTCTCTTTTGAGAAACTCTTTCTCTAAGAAAACACCGTTTTGAGCAACAAACACTTTGCCCTCTGTGAGGTTGTAGAAGTAATATCCTAAAGTTTCCTTCGGATATCCCACGAAAAACATTTGTCCGATTTGGGTGTTAGCTTATCTGATATAAGCCGTTTGACATAAACTTCACAACCCCAAATTTTTAGAAAAGACAAACTAGGACTCTTCCCTGGTCCATATCTCATATGGTGTCTTAACTACGGACTTAGATGGTACCCTATTCAATGTGAAAGCGGCTGTTTCTAGAGCGTATCCCCAAAACGATAAAGGTAGGTCCGATCGGCTCATCATAGACCGAACCATGTCCAACAAAGTCCGATTACGCCGCCGACACGCCATTTCTCCGTGGCGTTCCGTGGCGTAAGCCGTGGAACAATTCCACAACTCTTAAGATGATTGCTAAACTCATGACTCAAATATTCGCCTCCACGATCGATCGCAAGGCCTTAATTTTCTTGCCACGTTGGTTCTCTACTTCATTCTGAAATTCTTTGAACTTTTCAAATGTTTCGACTTATGCTTCATTAGGTAGACATAGCCATACCTACTAAAGTCATCGCAAAAGTTATGAAGTACTGAAAACCGCCTCTAGCTGTCGTGCTCATTGGTCCACATACATCACTATGTACTAGTTCCAATAAGTCAGACGCTCTCTCAGGAAAACCTGAGAAAGGCATTGTTGATGTCTATTAAGTGCAACTGAAATAAAGAGGGTTCCGCAAGCGCACGAATATATCATCGTAGCATTTTAACCGGGAGTAATCTAGGTATCGTTATTTATAATTTTACCACTTGAAGGGAATGCACTGGATAATGAGTGATGAGCAATGCACATGCGATAATGGAGAGCTTAACCTTGTCTCGTATCGATCATCTCATACGGGGTAAGTGCCACATAAAATATAGGAATGAATGATAAATGACATAAGATAAATGAGAGCATTTAGCCACATAAAATAATAGTAATAAGCCATCTCAACTTAGCACTCTAAGCTTATAACACTAGCATGGACTAGGACGATCTAGGGTATAATCCTATGTTATTCTAACTACAAAGTCAAAGCATACAATGATTAGTGCAAGAACATCTAGCAATCATGGCGGGAAAAGGTTACATCTATGCATAGTGATATTACCAGAGAAGACAAGAGACATAGCAATGACTTCAATGTAATAGGTTTGTTCTGCTAGATCTATACTCGGGAGAAGGGCTACAAAGGACTCAACAGGACTGTCACTCCCGCGATCTACCTCACGATTCGGAATATAGGGTGCAATCGCAGATAAATACGGTCTAGGCACCACGCCTACACAATATTTACCACTCACCCATCGATCTAATGAGCAAGCGCTATACGATCCTATGCATAAACATAATTCTAGTCCAACTATGCTAAACATATAATCAAAGTAGACTAAGAACAATATAATTGAGAACATAATCAAATAGAGCAAAGTCAAGTCTCGATATAATAGAATAGAATAAAGTACTACTCATAGTATCACGAACAATGATGAATATTACAAGAATGTAGAGGGAATTACCAAGAACTCCGACAGATCCGGACTCCAAGCTAGGCTTGATTCCCTAGATCTATTCCTATGTAGCTATGCTACTAAACTATGGAGCTCTAATTGAGATGGTGGCTCGGCTTCCGAATTCCGATGAGAGAATGAACTCTTGAATGAATTAGGGTTTCACCCAGGGGCCAGGGGCTCTGAATATATAGCCCCCTAGGATGAACCACAGCCCTCGGATCAAACCGACCTAAATGGACGATAATTATTCATCCTCAAAGGCGGTGGAGGCAGGATCCGTGAGACTCAACGCCATTGGCTGAGGTGGGGAGTCGGCCGACTCCCCCCCTTGGGCGGCCGACTGGCCAGCCTGCCAGGTGGGCCCCCGCTTTCAGGTGTCGCCTTCTGGAGTCTTCTAGATTATACAATTTTACCCGTTCGGTCTTTATCTCTATGTAATCATGACATGTGGGCCTCCTTTGGTTCTCTTTCGATAACCCCCGCGAGAAATAGACAATCACCAAAACTCATGGAATTGTCATCGCATAACCCCTATATCTAATAGGGGAACTCATATTAGTCCTTTCTCTTGCTGCGTTGACGGTATAAAATTGATACTTAACGACCGTCAACAAACTCCCCAAGCTTACCTTTTGCTCGTCCCCGTGCAAAGATAGACTCGATGGATCGGGAGTTGCTACAATGCTTTCACTCCTCACAAGTACACATGCGTTCAAACAAGAACTCTCCTCCGGATTAGAGTGAACTATTCTGACTCAAAACTTACTCATATTACCTTTCACCATGGGGCTTGTAACCTTGGGTCTTGAGTAGTTGAAAGATAGAACGGTCAAGTCAAGCGCTATGTTTCTCGCTCTTTGATCAACTATTATCCCGGAGTTTTTGCAAAGTTTTGAAATAAAACTCAGAGTTCCTTGTATGAACCTTTCAGGTCTCTCATTTGTGGTATTTCTGGATCCTCTCCAAGGCATGAGTAGTGTATGCCTTCTCTCTTCTCTCAGAATATGTGGTATTTATGGAACTAAGGCATAGTGAAAAGTGCCTTCTCTCTCTCACCCTACTTTCTAATAGGCTTATGTGGAGCTCATAGGTGGGGAGACACTCAAACTCACTTGCATATATTGCATAGTTAAGACATGGATCCAATAGGAACTAAAATAATAAAGTCATATGTGCATGTGATTGAGAAATGGGATGAATGATAGGATGATGATGATAAGGAAAATAATTATGAGGGGTGATCACTTGGTGAACATCTACTTCTACACTTGCTCCTTTGGGGATAACATGACTCCCTTTATTTGGAAACCTTGAAACTTCTTGAATGGAAGGACTTGGCTACTCTTTCTTTTTCTTTCTTTCTTCTTTTCTCTTTTTTCTTCTCTCTTTTTTTTAGAGCAACCAATCCTCTGAAAACGAAACTTTAGCAACGGGGAGTGTATAACTTGAAATGATAATGACTGGAGCTTTTATGTAGGCAATGGAACGGCGATGATTTTTCTAGATGTTCACTCCCAGGATAGGAGTAAAACCTTTTCTGGATGAAGTGAAATGAATGGCGTATGTATATGTGGATGGATGGATGGATGGATGGATGCGTACTCCCAAGGGTAGGAGTAGCATAAGCGCGTATCTCCAGGGTAGAGACAGCACAATAAGTGGAGAATGCGTACTCCTAGGATAGGAGCAGCATAAGTGCGTATCTTCAAGGTAGAGATAGCACGATATGTGGTGGATATGGATCTATATGTGGGTGGTACTTCTAGGGACAGAAGTAGCACAGAATGAATGTAACATTTATAAAATGGGTGCATGCTTCTGAGGACAGAAGTAGCATAGATCAATGGATGGAGAGCACATAGTATTGACTTTAACCGTATGACCGATTCCTTATGGGTCCACAAAGATAACCACACTCAATGCCTATAAAGACTACACTCAAGCCTACAAAATGTTCTATATAAACGAGATGGGTTTTCCTAATCTAGTAAGCATGAATATATGGTGTGGTAGGAATTTAAACTCTCATCATAAAGGAACTCATCATACGGGAATTTAATATTTTCATAGATAAATTCTCCGAACTCTAGTATCTCTAGGAACAAGATGGACAATGAGCTCAAAACCTTCCCATATCATACCCGTCAACCACCTAGACTTAGATCAAGTGTTCGCTACCCACAAGTTTCGGGTTCGAGCAAATCTCAAGTCTAAACAGTTGTGTCTAAAACTCGAGAGAGTGCAAGGTTGAAAACTAGGTACTTGAAAGGAATTACGACGAGCAACTATTCATCATCTCCATGTAGAGTTTATTCTAGGGATCAACTTAAAGACAGTTGCAAGTGCTCTCCAAAAGTAGTAAAGATAAATAAGGAAATCTTTCTGGGTTTCTATGGTTATGCATCTTTTTTAGTTGTTTTAACAAAACATATTCTAACAAAGCATAAATAGATAAGTTGAAAACACTTAGCTTGGTACACGGGGGATGCTCTCCCCCAAGCTGGATGTTGACATAGTCTGCTGATGTTGCTGACAGGCACTGAAGACGTTCTTGTCCTCCAGGAGTGTCGTAGATAGTTGCTGTTGGAGACAGCGTTCAAGTATCGCGGGCAGCACACCGACAGGGGACGGGATGTCCTTCTGCCTGTTGGCTCTTCTTGATCCTTGATGTTCTATGAAGCTCAAATAGACAACAAAGCTTGTGGAACTGATTAAGTGTTAGTGATAAAACCTCTAGGCCTTGGTTGTCTAGAACTTCCCTAACTTAAAACTCATTCTAACGGGATCACAAGAAATATTTTTTTATCTTTTTTATTATTTAAGGAATGCGAGACGGGGAAAGATAAATATGCTATAAGAAATTATTTTTGTGCCACCACGGTGAATGATTATCAACATGGGGCTTAAAGTTTTTTCTCGGATGCAAATGCACAACATCTTTATTTTCTTTTCTAATGTAGAGATAAAAAAGTAAAGATGCAAACAAGGATGCAAGTAGGAAAATAAATTTGCTAAGATAAAAATGCAATGCTGAAAGGGAATAGCAGATAAATACCAAGTTACCTCTTGGCGCGGCGTTCGGTGGTTTTAAGTCCTCCGAACAGGACTTGTTATGTTCGCTCATTTTTCAAGGGGCGCATTGGCTGGCGCCTCTGATGACGTCGCCTCTTGTGTAGGACTTGATTCTGATTTTGCTTTTACCTTCCACACCTTCTTTGTTGGAGAGGATGACCTTGAGGAGGAAGCTTCTTGGATCACTTGCTTCTCTTCTGTTGGTAGTACCTCTTCTTCTACAATGTTCTTCTCTTTTGGGTATCGATCTTCATATCTAGACACTTCTCCCTCATAGTCAGCCCATCCATCTGTAGTGATGTTCTTCTTGTTCTGGCGACGGGTACGCTACCTTCTCCTTGTTCTGTTCTTCTTGGGCTCCTCAGTGATTATATAATTATTGTTGAAGTAGCGGCGCACCTTGTCAGTGGGAAAGTGGAAATTGATCTCTCCTGTTCCAATATAGATGATAGCTCTGGTGGTGTTCAGGAATGGTCTTCCTAGGATGATTGGAGGATCATAGTCATCTCCCATGTCAATGACTAGGAAGTCTGTAGGGACATAATGGTCATCTATCTGGATGAGGACATCCTTCACTTCTCCTTCGACAAAGCGAAATGTCTGATCTGCCATCTGCAGCTGTGCATAGGTGGGCTCCAAAGGCATGGTGCCATAAAGATATTCATAGGTTACTTTGGCCATAATGTTGACGCCCGATCCGGTGTCACGCATGCTTTATTGAAAGAGCTTCGTTGATGGAGCATTGAATGGTTGGGACACACAGGGTCATCCTTCTTGATCGACGTGGGGATCGGAGTAAGTGGTCATGCTCCTTGTGGACTGCGGTGACCATCCTCACTGTCTCCGTCTTCTTGGTCTTCTTATCTTTGTTCTTGCTCTTCTTAGCCGGATTCTTCTTCTTCTCACCGTTCGTTGATGAGGGTGTCTTTGAACCTAAAGACTCTGTTCTTGAAGAAGAAGGTTTCTCTCTTGCCCTTGATGTTGAAGATGATCTTGGCGGTGTTGGCATACATGATGGCTCCGGCGGTGTTCAAGAACGGTCGTCCCGAATGATAGGGGACCTTTCATCGCCGCCCGTATCCACTACCACGAAGTCTCTGCTGGAACATACGAGTTGCCCACTCGTACACATATATCTTCTAGTACTCCCAAAGGAACACGGGTAGTGACCGATCGCAAGCCGCAAGCACATGGTTGTGTATGCTAGAGGGCATCGAATAGCTTCTCGTATATCACTCTTGGCATGATGTTGATGCTTGCACCGAAGTCACGTATTGCCTCATTGAGATTGGTACTTCCAATGGAGATCGGGATGATCGGTCTCCCGGATCGCCTTTCTTGATTGCGTAGAGTTGAGTCAATCCATGATCCCTTCGATGGATCACTCCGGCTATCTTCTAAATTGAATATATCAACAAGATTTGCGGTTTCGAGCTCTTCGGTTGTCCCGCCAATTTACCTTGACCAATGGAGGAAGCAAGGTTGACAAGCTGTTGTACACAGTGACTCAAGTATCTTGTTGAAGTGAGCTGACTCTTGATGGCATTAGAAAAGCCATCCATTCTGTTGCCGAGTGTCTCTAGGACCTTGTCATTTGATGTCGGCTTCTTGGACGTTGTCCATCATCTTGCCTTGGTTCAAGCACTAACTCTCTCAAAGGCAAACTGGTTGTAATTATTGTAGGAAGAGTTGTTACCTTGATAGTTGCCCGAATAATTGCACGAGTAGTTAGGCCTCTGCTGATTCCAACCTTGATTCTGCGAGGACGATAGTAATTATTGTTGTTGTTGTTGTTGAGGTAGTTCACGTCCTCCTTGACTACGGGCGCTAGCACTGTGTGCCCGTCTCTCCACACTCTTCACATGTCATGCGAGCATCATGTATATGCATGACTTCTTTCTTCTCTGGGGCTCTCTCATCGAGCCTCTTCATTAGCAGATCCATTTTGGCAGACAGCATGTCTACCTCCTTCAGCTGGTTGTTGACGGTCGTTAAGTATCAATTTTATATCGTCAACGCAGCAAGAGAAAGGACTAATATGAGTTCACTTGTTAGATATAGGGGTTACACTGACAGAATTCCACGAGTTTTGGTGATTGTCTATTTCTGCGGGGGTTATCGAAAGAGAACCAAAGGAGGCCCACATGTCATGATTACATAGAGATAAAGACCGAACGGGTAAAATTATATAATCTAGAAGACTCCGGAATGCGGACCCGGGAAGCCGTCAGGGCCCACGCGGGGTGGCGGTCGGCCGACCCGGGGGGAGTCGGCCGACTCCCCACCTCCACCAATCGGGTGGAGTCTCGTGGATCCCGCCTCCACCGCCTTTGAGGATGAATAATTATCGTCCATTTAGGTCGGTTTGATCCGAGGGCTGTGGTTTATCCTAGGGGACTATATATTCGAGCCCCGGCCCCCCGGGTGAAACCCTAATTCATTCAAGAGTTCATTCTCTCATCGAATTCGAGAAGCCGAGCCACCATCTCAATTAGAGCTCCATAGTTTAGTAGCATAGCTACATAGGAATAGATCTAGAGGGAATCAAGCCTAGCTTGGAGTCCGGATCTGTCGGAGTTCTTGGTAATTCCCCTCTACATTCTTGTAATATTCATCATTGTTCGTGATACTATGAGTAGTACTTTATTCTATTCTATTATATCGGACTTGACTTTGCTCTATTTGATTACGTTCTCAATTATATTGTTCTTAGTTTACTTTGATTATATGTTTAGCATAGTTGGACTAGAATTATGTTTATGCATAGGATCGTATAGCGCTTGCTCATTAGATCGATGGGTGAGTGGTAAATATTGTGTAGGCGTGGTGCCTAGACCGTATTTATCTCGATTGCACCCTATTGGCCGGTCGTGTGGTAGATCGCGGAAGTGACAGTTCCGTTGAGTCCTTTGTATTCCATCCCGTTGGTAGGTCTTAGTAGAACAACCTATTACATTGGAGTCATTGCTATGTCTCTTGTCTTCTCGGTAATATCACTATGCATAGATGTAACCTTTTTCCGCCATGATTGCTAGATGTTCTTGCACTAATCATTGTATGCTTTGACTTTATAGTTAGAATAACATAGGATTATACCCTAGATCGTCCTAGTCCATGCTAGTGTTATAAGCTTAGAGTGCTAAGTTGAGATGGCTGATTACTATTATTTTATGTGGCTAAATGCTCTCATTTATCTTATGTCATTTATCATTCATTCCTATATTTTATGTGACACTTACCCCGTATGAGATGATCGATACGTATTAAAGGTTAAGCTCTCCATTATTGCATGTGCATTGCTCATCACTCATTATCCAGTGCATTCCCTTCCCAACTGGTAAAATTATAAATAACGATACCTGGATTACTCCCGGTTAAAATGCTACGATGATATATTACGTGCGCTTGAACCCTCTTTATTTCAGTTGCACTTAATAGACATCAACAAGCATTTTTGGCGCCGTTGCGGGAAGGTTGAAAGCCAATGGATAATGAGCAGCATTGCACTACATAATGAGATTGAGCACTTGTCACCATTCTCTACTCATACAGCCTTACCCTTGTCTTTCGTCTATTTTTATATCTTATGCAGGTTAATGTATGAAAAAGACAATTCTTCCTGATAATTATATTGACGATCCAGAAGCTTTCTTCAGGAAGGCCAGAAGCAAGTTGAAGAAGACCAATCAATCATCATCATCAACTCAACTTGGAAGTTTGTCAGAAGCAGAAAGTCGACCTTTCGTTCGAGACTTGACACCAGCGTTTGAAGCCATGGCGAACAAGTCACTCCGCGAGTTCTCAGCTCCAACTACGGACAACATTCGTACAGGACCAGCTGCGGACATCGAAGGAGCTTTTGAGCTCAAGCCTGCGCTGATCAACATGGTGCAAGCAAGCCAATTCTGTGGGAAGGCCCATGAAGATGCTAGTGCTCATCTCCAACACTTCCTGGAGATTTGTAGCACATTCACTATCAAGGATGTCCCCAGAGATGCTATACTACTTCGCCTCTTCCCATTCTCACTCTTGGGGAGAGCGAAGCAGTGGTTCTATGCCAATAAGGAGAAGAATACTACGTGGGCATTATGTTCCACTAATTTCTTGGCGAAGTTCTTCCCAATGGGCAAGACAAATGCTCTTCGTGGGAAGATATCAAGCTTTCAGCAACACCATGATGAGACTGTCCCAGAAGCTTGGGAGCGCTTTCAAGATCACATCCTCGAGTGTCCTCATCATGGCATGGAGAATTGGCTGCTTATGCAGACATTCTACCATGGGCTTAGCAACAGCACACGTGAGACGATGGATGCTGCTGCTGGAGGTGCATTCTTATCACTCACTATTCCTCGGGCCACGACTCTTGTGGAGAAGATGGCATCCAACCAAGGTTGGAGTGAAGAAAGAACTCGAGACCCGCAAGAGGTGGAGGAATGCACCAGCTGAAAGAGGTAGACATGCTATCTGCCAAAATGGATTTGCTAATGAAGAGGCTCGATGAGAGAGTCCCAGAGAAGAAAGAAGTCATGCATATACATGATGCTCGCATGACATGTGAAGAGTGTGGAGAGACTGGGCACACAGTGCTAACCGCCCGAGCCGAAGGAGGACGTGAACTACCTCAACAACAACAACAACAATAATAATTACTACCGTCCTCGCAGAATCAAGGTTGCAATCAACAGCGGAGGCCTAACTACTCGGGCAATTATTCGAGGCAACTATCAAGGTAACAACTCCTCCTACAATAATTACAACCGACCGCCTTTGAGAGAGTTAGTGCTGAACCAAGGCAAGATGATGGACAATCTGTCCAAAAAGCCGACATCAAATGACAAGGTCCTAGCACTCGGCAACGAATGGATGGCTTTTCCAATGCCATCAAGAGTCGGCTCAGCTTCAACAAGATACTTGAGTCGCAGTACAACGGCTTGTTAACCTTGCTCCCTCCACTCGGTCAAGGTAAACCGCGGACAACCCAAAGAGCTCGAAACGCAAATCTTGTTGATATATTCAATGTAGAAGATAGCCAAAGTGATCCATCGAAGGGGTCATGGATTGACTCAACTCGCCAATCAAGAAGGGCGATCCAAATGAGACCGGTCATTCCGATCTTCATTGGAAGTACTAACTTTAATGAGGCAATCTGTGATTTCGGTGCAAGCATCAACATCATGCCAAGAGTGATATATGAGAAGCTATTCGGATGCCCCTTAGCATACACAACCATGTGCTTACGGCTTGCGAGATCGGTCACTCCGTGTTCCTTTGGGAGTGCTTGAAGACATATGTGTACGAGTAGGCAACTCGTATGTTCCAGCGAGACTTCGTGGTAGTGGATACAGGCGGTGATGAAAGGTCCCCTATCATTCAGGGACGACCATTCTTGAACACCGCTGGAGCCATCATGTATGCCAACACTGCCAAGATCATCTCGCAACATCAAGGGCAAGAGAGAAACCTTCTTCTTCAAGAACGAGTCTTTGCGCCATTCAAAGCACACCCTCATCGCGTAACGGTGAGAAGAAGAAGAGTCCAGCTAAGAAGAGCAAGACCAAGAAGACAGACAAGTGAGGATGGTCACCTAGTCCACAAGGAGCATGACCACTTACTCGATCCCACGTCGATCAAGAAGGATGACCCAGTGTCCCAACCATTCAATGCTCCATCAACAAGCTCTTTCAATAAAGCCGCATGACACCGGATCGGGCGTCAACATTATGGCCAAGGTAACTTATGAGTACCTATATGGCACTATGCCTTTGGAGCCTACCTATGCACAAATGAGATGGCGGATCGTACATTCCGCTTCGTCGAAGGAGAAGTAAAGGATGTCCTCATCCAGATAGATGACCATTATGTCCCTACAGACTTTCTAGTCGTCGATATGGGAGATGACTATGATCCTCCAATCATCCTAGGAAGACCATTCCTGAACACCACCAGAGCTATCATCTACATTGGGACAGGAGAGATTCACTTCCACTTTCCCACTGAGAAGGTACGCCGCTACTTCAATAATAATTATATAATCACTGAGGAGCCCAAGAAGAACAGAAGCAAGGAGAAGGCAGCGTACCCATCACCGTAACAAGAAGAACATCACTACGAGATGGATGAGCTAACTATGAGGGAGAAGTGTCAAGATATGAAGATCGGTACCCGAAGAGAAGAACATTGTAAAAGAAGAAGAGGTGCTACCGAAGAGAAACAAGTGGTCCAAGAAGCTTCCTCCTCAAGGTCATCCTCTCCAACAAAGAAGGTGTGGAAGGTAAAAGCAAAATCAAAATCAATTCCTACACATGAGGCGACATCATCCGAGGCGCCCAATGCGCCCCTTGAAAAATGAGCGAACATGACAAGTCCCGTTCGGAGGACTTAAAACCACCGAACGCCGCGCCAAGAGGTAACTTGGTATTTATCGCAATTGCTTTCCAAAGATTGCATTTTTACCTTAGCATATTTATTTTCCTACTAGCATCGTAGTTGCATCTTTACTCTTTTATCTCCGCATTTGAAAAGAAAATAAAGATGTTGTGCATTTGCATCCGAAAATCGTCAAGCCCCATGTGGATAGTCATTCACTATGGTGGCACAAAAATAATTTCTCAAAGATATTTATTTCCCCTATCTCGCATTCCTTAAATAATAAAAAGATAAAAATAATTCTTGTGATCCCGTTAGAACAAGTCTAAGTTAAGAAAGTTCCGGACAACCAAGGCCTAGAGGTTTTATCACTAACGCTTAATCAGTTCCACAAGCTTTGTTGTCTATTTTGAGCTTCACGAACATCAAGGATCATGAAGAGCTAACAGGCGAAGGACATCCAAATCCCCTGTCCGTCGGAGTGCTTTTCGCTGACACTTGAATGCCATCTCCAACAAGCAACTATCTATGACACTCCTGGAGGACTAGAACGTCTTCTGTGCCTATCGGCAACAACAGCAGACTATGTCAACATCCGGCTTGGGGAGAGCATCCCCGTGTACCAAGCTAAGTGTCTCCAACTTACCTAATTATGCTTTATTAAAGTATGCTTTGTTAAAACCACTAAAAAAGATGCATAACCATAGAAACCTAGAAAAATTTCCTTATTTATCTTTTCTACTTTTGGAGAGCTCTTGCAATCTTGTCTTTAAAAGTGATCCCTAGAATAAACTCTACATGGAGATGATGAATAGTTGCTCTTGCCATAATTCCTTTCAAGTACCTAGTTTTCAACCTTACACTCTCCCGAGTTTTGGACACAACCGTTTAGATTTGAGATTTGCTCAACCCGAAACTTGTGGGTAGCGAATACTTGATCTAAGTCTAGGTGGTTGACGGTACGATATGGGAAGGTTTTGAGCTGCTGTCCATCTTGTTCCTAGAGATACTAGAGTTTTGGAGAATTTATCTGTGAAAATATTAAATTCCTGCATGATGAGTTCCTTTATGATGAGAGTTCAAATTCCTACCACAGCCATATATTCATGCTTACTAGATTAGGAAAACCTATCTATTCATATAGATCACACTATAGCTTGAGTGTAGTTTTTATAGGCATTGAGTGTGGTTATGCTGTGGACCCATAAGGAATTAGTCACGCAGATAAAGTCAATACTATGTGCTCTCCATCCATTGATCTATGCTACTTCTGTCCTCAGAAGCATGCACCCATTTTATAAATATTACATTCATTACCGTGCTACTTCGTTCCTCGAAGTACCACCCACATATAGATCCATATCCAACACATATTGTGCTATCTCTACCCCCGGAGATACGCACTTATGCTACTCCTATCCTGGGAGTACGCATTCCCCACATATTGTGCTGTCTCTACCCTAGAGATACGCACTTATGCTGCTCCTACACTGGGAGTACGCATCCATCCATTCATCCATCCACATATACATACGCCATTCATTTCACTTCATCCAGAAAGGTTCTACTCCTATCCCGGGAATGAACATCTAGAAATAATCATTGCCGTTTCATTGCCTACATAAAAGCTCCGGTCATTATCATTTCAAAGTTATACACTCCACGTGCTAAAGTTTCGTTTTCGAGGATTGGTTGCTTTAAAAAAAAAAAGAGAGAAGAAAAATGAGAGAAAAGAAGAAAAAAAGAAAAAGAAAGAGTAGCCAAGTCCTTCCATTCAAGAAGTTTCAAGGTTTCCGAATAAAGGGAGTCATGTTATCCCCAAAGGAGCAAGTGTAGAAGTAGATGTTCACCGAGTTGAGTACCCTCATAATCATTTTCTTATCACCATCATACTATCATCATCCTATTATCATCTTATCATCCATTTCACTTCCTCATTCACATGCACATATGACTTTATTATTATTTTAGTTCCTATTGGATCCATGTCTTAACTGTGCAATATATGCAAGTGAGTTTGAGTGTCTCCCCACCTATGAGCTCCACATAAGCCTATTAGAAAGTAGGGTGAGAGAGAGAAGGCACTTTTCACTATGCCTTAGTTCCATAAATACCACATATTCTGAGAGAGAAAGAAGGCATACACTACTCATGCCTTAGAAAGGATCCAGAAATACCACAAATGAGAGACTTGAAAGGTTCATACAAGGAACTCTGAGTTTTATTTAAAACCTTGCAAAAACTCCGGGATAATAGTTGATCAAAGAGCGAGAAACATGGCGCTTGACTTGACCGTTCTATCTTTCAACTACTCAAGACCCAAGTGACGGTTACAAGCCCCATGGTGAAAGGTAATATGAGTGAGTTTTGAGTTAGGATAGTTCACTCTAATCCGGAGGAGAGTTCTTGTTTGAACGCATGTGTACTTGTGAGGAGTGAAGGCATTGTAGCAACTCGATCCATCACTTTGTCTATCTTTGCTCGGGGACGAGCAAAAGGTAAGCTTGGGGGAGTTTGTTGACGGTCGTTAAGTATCAATTTTATATCGTCAACGCAGCAAGAGAAAGGACTAATATGAGTTCACTTGTTAGATATAGGGGTTACAACGCGATTTAATTCCACGAGTTTTGGTGATTGTCTATTTCGCGGGGGTTATCGAAAGAGAACCAAAGGAGGCCCACATGTCATGATTACATAGAGATAAAGACCGAACGGGTAAAATTGTATAATCTAGAAGACTCCGGATGCGGACCACTGAAGCCGGGGCCCACACGGGAGGTGGCCAGTCGGCCGACCCGTCGGGGAGTCGGCCGACTCCCCACCTCCACCAATCGGTGGAGTCTCGTGGATCCCGCCTCCACCGCCTTTGAGGATGAATAATTATCGTCCATTTAGGTCGGTTTGATCCGAGGGCCGTGGTTTATCCTAGGGGACTATATATTCGAGCCCCCGGCCCCCGGGTGAAACCCTAATTCATTCAAGAGTTCATTCTCTCATCGGAATTCGGAAGCCGAGCCACCATCTCAATTAGAGCTCCATAGTTTAGTAGCATAGCTACATAGGAATAGATCTAGAGGGAATCAAGCCTAGCTTGGAGTCCGGATCTGTCGAGTTCTTGGTAATTCCCTCTACATTCTTGTAATATTCATCATTGTTCGTGATACTATGAGTAGTACTTTATTCTATTCTATTATATCGACTTGACTTTGCTCTATTTGATTACGTTCTCAATTATATTGTTCTTAGTTTACTTTGATTATATGTTTAGCATAGTTGGACTAAAATTATGTTTATGCATAGGATCGTATAGCGCTTGCTCATTAGATCGATGGGTGAGTGGTAAATATTGTGTAGGCGTGGTGCCTAGACCGTATTTATCTGCGATTGCACCCTATTGGCCGGGTCGTGTGGTAGATCGCGAAGTGACAGTTCCGTTGAGTCCTTTGTATTCCATCCCCGTTGGTAGGTCTTAGTAGAACAACCTATTACATTGGAGTCATTGCTATGTCTCTTGTCTTCTCGGTAATATCACTATGCATAGATGTAACCTTTTCCCGCCATGATTGCTAGATGTTCTTGCACTAATCATTGTATGCTTTGACTTTATAGTTAGAATAACATAGGATTATACCCTAGATCGTCCTAGTCCATGCTAGTGTTATAAGCTTAGAGTGCTAAGTTGAGATGGCTGATTACTATTATTTTATGTGGCTAAATGCTCTCATTTATCTTATGTCATTTATCATTCATTCCTATATTTTATGTGACACTTACCTGTATGAGATGATCGATACGAGACAAGGTTAAGCTCTCCATTATTGCATGTGCATTGCTCATCACTCATTATCCAAAGTGCATTCCCTTCCCAAAGTGGTAAAATTATAAATAACGATACCTGGATTACTCCCGGTTAAAATGCTACGATGATATATTCTCGTGCGCTATGAACCCTCTTTATTTCAGTTGCACTTAATAGACATCAACAAGCATTTTTGGCGCCGTTGTCTTAGGGAAGGTTGAAAGCCAATGGATAATGAGCAAGCATTGCACTACATAATGAGATTGAGCACTGTCACCATTCTCTACTCATACAGCCTTACCCTTGTCTTTCGTCTATTTTTATATCTTATGCGGGGTAATGTATGAAAAAGACAATTCTTCCCGATAATTATATTGACGATCCGAAGCTTTCTTCGGGAAGGCCGAAGCAAGTTGAAGAAGACCAATCAATCATCATCATCAACTCAACTTGGAAGTTTGTCAGAAGCAGAAAGTCGACCTTTCGTTCGAGACTTGACACCAGCGTTTGAAGCCATGGCGAACAAGTCACTCCGCGAGTTCTCAGCTCCAACTACGGACAACATTCGTACAGGACCAGCTGCGGACATCGAAGGAGCTTTTGAGCTCAAGCACACGCGCGATCAACATGGTGCAAGCAAGCCAATTCTCGCGGGAAGGCCCATGAAGATGCTAGTGCTCATCTCCAACACTTCTGGAGATTTGTAGCACATTCACTATCAAGGATGTCCCCCGAGAGATGCTATACTACTTCGCCTCTTCCCATTCTCACTCTTGGGGAGGAGCGAAGCGGTGGTTCTATGCCAATAAGGAGAAGAATACTACGTGGGCATTATGTTCCACTAATTTCTTGGCGAAGTTCTTCCCAATGGGCAAGACAAATGCTCTTCGTGGGAAGATATCAAGCTTTCAAACACCATGATGAGACTGTCCCGGAAGCTTGGGAGCGCTTTCAAGATCACATCCTCGAGTGTCCTCATCATGGCATGGAGAATTGGCCGCTTATGCGAGACATTCTACCATGGGCTTAGCAACAAAGACACGTGAGACGATGGATGCTTCGCTGCTGGAGGTGCATTCTTATCACTCACTATTCCTCGGGCCACGGCTCTTGTGGAGAAGATGGCATCCAACCAAGGTTGGAGTGAAGAAAGAACTCGAGACCCGCAAGAGAGGTGGAGGAATGCACCACTGAAAGAGGTAGACATGCTATCTGCCAAAATGGATTTGCTAATGAAGAGGCTCGATGAGAGAGTCCCGAGAGAAGAAAGAAGTCATGCATATACATGATGCTCGCATGACATGTGAAGAGTGTGGAGAGACTGGGCACACAGTGTGCTAACCGCCCGAGCTGAAGGAGGACGTGAACTACCTCAACAACAACAACAACAATAATAATTACTACCGTCCTCGCAGAATCAAGGTTGCAATCAACAATGCGAGGCCTAACTACTCGGCAATTATTCGGCAACTATCAAGGTAACAACTCCTCCTACAATAATTACAACCACCGCCTTTGAGAGAGTTAGTGCTTGAACCAAGGCAAGATGATGGACAATCTGTCCAAAAAGCCGACATCAAATGACAAGGTCCTAGAGACACTCGGCAACGGGAATGGATGGCTTTTCCAATGCCATCAAGAGTCGACTCGCTTCAACAAGATACTTGAGTCGCGGTACAACAGCTTGTTAACCTTGCTCCCTCCACTGGTCAAGGTAAACTGGCAGGACAACCCAAAGAGCTCGAAACTGCAAATCTTGTTGATATATTCAATGTAGAAGATAGCCAAAGTGATCCATCGAAGGGGTCATGGATTGACTCAACTCTGCCAATCAAGAAGGGCGATCCAGCGAGACCAGTCATTCCGATCTTCATTGGAAGTACTAACTTTAATGAGGCAATCTGTGATTTCGGTGCAAGCATCAACATCATGCCAAGAGTGATATATGAGAAGCTATTCGATGCCCCTTAGCATACACAACCATGTGCTTACCGGCTTGCGGATCGGTCCTCCGTGTTCCTTTGGGAGTGCTTGAAGACATATGTGTACGAGTAGGCAACTCGTATGTTCCAAAGAGGACTTCGTGGTAGTGGATACGAGCGGTGATGAAAGGTCCCCTATCATTCTCCGGGACGACCATTCTTGAACACTGCTGGAGCCATCATGTATGCCAACACCGCCAAGATCATCTCAACATCAAGGGCAAGAGAGAAACCTTCTTCTTCAAGAACAGTGCTTTGCGGTTCCCAAAGACACCCTCATCACGAACGGTGAGAAGAAGAAGAGTCCAGCTAAGAAGAGCAAGACCAAGAAGACAGAGATTAAAGTGAGGATGGTCACCGCCGGTCCACAAGGAGCATGACCACTTACTCGGATCCCACGTCGATCAAGAAGGATGACCCGTGTGTCCCAACCATTCAATGCTCCATCAACGAAGCTCTTTCAATAAAGGCATGCGTGACACCGGATCGGGCGTCAACATTATGGCCAAGGTAACTTATGAGTACCTATATGGCACTATGCCTTTGGAGCCTACCTATGCACAAACCGCGGATGGCGGATCGGACATTCCGCTTCGTCGAAGGAGAAGTAAAGGATGTCCTCATCCGATAGATGACCATTATGTCCCTACGGACTTTCTAGTCGTCGATATGGGAGATGACTATGATCCTCCAATCATCCTAGGAAGACCATTCCTGAACACCACCAGAGCTATCATCTACATTGGGACAGGAGAGATTCACTTCCACTTTCCCACTGAGAAGGTACGCCGCTACTTCAATAATAATTATATAATCACTGAGGAGCCCAAGAAGAACAGAGCAAGGAGAAGGCAGCGTACCCATCACCAGAACAAGAAGAACATCACTACAGATGGATGGGCTAACTATGAGGGAGAAGTGTCAAGATATGAAGATCGGTACCCAGAAGAGAAGAACATTGTAAAAGAAGAAGAGGTGCTACCAGAAGAGAAACAAGTGGTCCAAGAAGCTTCCTCCTCAAGGTCATCCTCTCCAACAAAGAAGGTGTGGAAGGTAAAAGCAAAATCAGAATCAATTCCTACACATGAGGCGACATCATCCGAGGCGCCAGCCAATGCGCCCCTTGAAAAATGAGCGAACATGACAAGTCCTGTTCGGAGGACTTAAAACCACCGAACGCCGCGCCAAGAGGTAACTTGGTATTTATCAGCAATTGCTTTCCAGCATTGCATTTTTACCTTAGCATATTTATTTTCCTACTAGCATCGTAGTTGCATCTTTACTCTTTTATCTCCGCATTTGAAAAGAAAATAAAGATGTTGTGCATTTGCATCCAGAAAATCGTCAAGCCCCATGTGGATAGTCATTCACTATGGTGGCACAAAAATAATTTCTCGGCATATTTATTTCCCCTATCTCGCATTCCTTAAATAATAAAAAGATAAAAATAATTCTTGTGATCTGTTAGAACAAGTCTAAGTTAAGAAAGTTCCAGACAACCAAGGCCTAGAGGTTTTATCACTAACGCTTAATCAGTTCCACAAGCTTTGTTGTCTATTTTGAGCTTCACAGAACATCAAGGATCATGAAGAGCTAACAGGCAGAAGGACATCCAGTCCCCTGTCGGAGTGCTGCCTGCGACACTTGAATGCTGTCTCCAACAGCAACTATCTATGACACTCCTGGAGGACTAGAACGTCTTCAGTGCCTATCAGCAACAACAGCAGACTATGTCAACATCCAGCTTGGGGGAGAGCATCCCCCGTGTACCAAGCTAAGTGTCTCCAACTTACCTAATTATGCTTTATTAAAGTATGCTTTGTTAAAACCACTAAAAAAGATGCATAACCATAGAAACCTAGAAAAATTTCCTTATTTATCTTTTCTACTTTTGGAGAGCTCTTGCAATCTGTCTTTAAAAGTGATCCCTAGAATAAACTCTACATGGAGATGATGAATAGTTGCTCGCCATAATTCCTTTCAAGTACCTAGTTTTCAACCTTACACTCTCCCGAGTTTTGGACACAACTTGTTTAGATTTGAGATTTGCTACGAACCCGAAACTTGTGGGTAGCGAATACTTGATCTAAGTCTAGGTGGTTGGCCACGGTACGATATGGGAAGGTTTTGAGCTGCTTTGTCCATCTTGTTCCTAGAGATACTAGAGTTTTGGAGAATTTATCGTGAAAATATTAAATTCCTGCATGATGAGTTCCTTTATGATGAGAGTTCAAATTCCTACCACAGACCATATATTCATGCTTACTAGATTAGGAAAACCTATCTATTCATATAGATCACACTATAGCTTGAGTGTAGTTTTTATAGGCATTGAGTGTGGTTATGCTGTGGACCCATAAGGAATTAGTCACGCAGATAAAGTCAATACTATGTGCTCTCCATCCATTGATCTATGCTACTTCTGTCCTCAGAAGCATGCACCCATTTTATAAATATTACATTCATTCTGTGCTACTTCTGTTCCTCGAAGTACCACCCACATATAGATCCATATCCAACACATATTGTGCTATCTCTACCCTGGAGATACGCACTTATGCTACTCCTATCCTGGGAGTACGCATTCCCCACATATTGTGCTGTCTCTACCCTAGAGATACGCACTTATGCTGCTCCTACACTGGGAGTACGCATCCATCCATTCATCCATCCACATATACATACGCCATTCATTTCACTTCATCCAGAAAGGTTCTACTCCTATCCTGGGAATGAACATCTAGAAATAATCATTGCCGTTTCATTGCCTACATAAAAAGCTCCAGTCATTATCATTTCAGGTTATACACTCCCTGTGCTAAAGTTTCGTTTTCAGAGGATTGGTTGCTTTAAAAAAAAAAAAGAGAGAAGAAAAATGAGAGAAAAGAAGAAAAAAAAAGAAAAAGAAAGAGTAGCCAAGTCCTTCCATTCAAGAAGTTTCAAGGTTTCCGAATAAAGGGAGTCATGTTATCCCCAAAGGAGCAAGTGTAGAAGTAGATGTTCACCGAGTTGAGTACCCCTCATAATCATTTTCTTATCACCATCATACTATCATCATCCTATTATCATCTTATCATCCATTTCACTTCCTCATTCACATGCACATATGACTTTATTATTATTTTAGTTCCTATTGGATCCATGTCTTAACCGTGCAATATATGCAAGTGAGTTTGAGTGTCTCCCCACCTATGAGCTCCACATAAGCCTATTAGAAAGTAGGGTGAGAGAGAGAAGGCACTTTTCACTATGCCTTAGTTCCATAAATACCACATATTCGAGAGAGAAAGAAGGCATACACTACTCATGCCTTAGAAAGGATCCGAAATACCACAAATGAGAGACTTGAAAGGTTCATACAAGGAACTCGAGTTTTATTTAAAACCTTGCAAAAACTCCGGGATAATAGTTGATCAAAGAGCGAGAAACATGGCGCTTGACTTGACCGTTCTATCTTTCAACTACTCAAGACCCAAGTGACGGTTACAAGCCCCATGGTGAAAGGTAATATGAGTGAGTTTTGAGTTAGGATAGTTCACTCTAATCCGGAGGAGAGTTCTTGTTTGAACGCATGTGTACTTGTGAGGAGTGAAGGCATTGTAGCAACTCCTGATCCATCACTGAGTCTATCTTTGCTCAGGGACGAGCAAAAGGTAAGCTTGGGGGAGTTTGTTGACGGTCGTTAAGTATCAATTTTATATCGTCAACGCAGCAAGAGAAAGGACTAATATGAGTTCACTTGTTAGATATAGGGGTTACACTGCGACGAATTCCACGAGTTTTGGTGATTGTCTATTTCTCGGGGGTTATCGAAAGAGAACCAAAGGAGGCCCACATGTCATGATTACATAGAGATAAAGACCGAACGGGTAAAATTGTATAATCTAGAAGACTCCGGAAGCGAGACCACTCGGAAGGCCGGGCCCACTGCGGGGTGGCCGGTCGGCCGACCCGGGGGAGTCGGCCGACTCCCCACCTCCACCAATCGGGTGGAGTCTCGTGGATCCCGCCTCCACCGCCTTTGAGGATGAATAATTATCGTCCATTTAGGTCGGTTTGATCCGAGGGCTGTGGTTTATCCTAGGGGACTATATATTCGAGCCCCCGGCCCTGGGTGAAACCTAATTCATTCAAGAGTTCATTCTCTCATCGGAATTCGGAAGAAGCGAGCCACCATCTCAATTAGAGCTCCATAGTTTAGTAGCATAGCTACATAGGAATAGATCTAGAGGGAATCAAGCCTAGCTTGGAGTCCGGATCTGTCGGAGTTCTTGGTAATTCCCCTCTACATTCTTGTAATATTCATCATTGTTCGTGATACTATGAGTAGTACTTTATTCTATTCTATTATATCGAGACTTGACTTTGCTCTATTTGATTACGTTCTCAATTATATTGTTCTTAGTTTACTTTGATTATATGTTTAGCATAGTTGGACTAAAATTATGTTTATGCATAGGATCGTATAGCGCTTGCTCATTAGATCGATGGGTGAGTGGTAAATATTGTGTAGGCGTGGTGCCTATACCGTATTTATCTGCGATTGCACCCTATTGGCCGGTCGTGTGGTAGATCGCGGAAGTGACAGTTCCGTTGAGTCCTTTGTATTCCATCCCCGTTGGTAGGTCTTAGTAGAACAACCTATTACATTGGAGTCATTGCTATGTCTCTTGTCTTCTCTCGGTAATATCACTATGCATAGATGTAACCTTTTCCCGCCATGATTGCTAGATGTTCTTGCACTAATCATTGTATGCTTTGACTTTATAGTTAGAATAACATAGGATTATACCCTAGATCGTCCTAGTCCATGCTAGTGTTATAAGCTTAGAGTGCTAAGTTGAGATGGCTGATTACTATTATTTTATGTGGCTAAATGCTCTCATTTATCTTATGTCATTTATCATTCATTCCTATATTTTATGTGACACTTACCCCGTATGAGATGATCGATACGAGACAAGGTTAAGCTCTCCATTATTGCATGTGCATTGCTCATCACTCATTATCCAGTGCATTCCCTTCCCAGTGGTAAAATTATAAATAACGATACCTGGATTACTCCCGGTTAAAATGCTACGATGATATATTCTGTGCGCTTGCGGAACCCTCTTTATTTCAGTTGCACTTAATAGACATCAACACTGGTGCATTCCTCCACCTCCCTTGCGGGTCTGAGTTCTTTCTTCACTCCAACCTTGGTTGGATGCCATCTTCTCCACAAGAGCCGTGGCTTGAGGAATAGTAAGTGATAAGAATGCACCACCGGCGGCATCCATCGTCTCACATGTCTTGTTCTTGAGCCCATGGTAGAATGTCTCGCATAAGCGGCCAATTCTCCATGCCATGATGAGGACACTCGAGGATGTAATCTTGGAAGCGCTCCCAAGTTTACGGGACGGTCTCATCATGGTGTTCTTTGAAAGCTTGATATCTTCCCACGAAGAGCATTTGTCTTGCCCATGGGAAGAACTTCGCCAAGAAATTGGTGGAACATAGTGTCCACGTAGTATTCTTCTCCTTATTGGCGTAGAACCACCGCTTCGCTCTCCCAAGAGTGAGAATGGGAAGAGGCGAAGTAGTATAGCATCTCTGGGGACATCCTTGATAGTGAATGTGCTACAAATCTCCGGAAATGTTGGAGATGAGCACTAGCATCTTCATGGGCCTTCCCACGAACCGGCTTGCTTGCACCATGTTGATCGGCGCGGGCTTGAGCTCAAAAGCTCCTCGATGTCCGCAGGTGGTCCAAGTCACGAATGTTGTCCGTAGTGGGAGCTGAGAACTCGCGGCGTGACTTATTCGCCATGGCTTCAAACGCTGGTGTCAAGTCTCGAACGAAAGGTCGACTTTCTGCTTCTGACCAACTTCCAAGTTGAGTTGATGATGATGATTGATTGGTCTTCTTCAACTTGCTTCTGGCCTTCCTGATTAAAGCTTCTGGATTGTCAATGTAATTATCAGGAAGAATTGTCTTTTTCATACATTACCCTGCATAAGATATAAAATAGACGAAAGACAAGGGTAAGGCTGTATGAGTAGAGAATGGTGACAGTGCTCAATCTCATTATGTAGTGCAATGCTGCTCATTATCCATTGGCTTTCAACCTTCCCCATGCGGCGCCAAAAATGCTTGTTGATGTCTATTAAGTGCAACTGAAATAAAGAGGGTTCATAAGCGCACGGAATATATCATCGTAGCATTTTAACCGGGAGTAATCCAGGTATCGTTATTTATAATTTTACCACTTTGGGAAGGGAATGCACTTTGGATAATGAGTGATGAGCAATGCACATGCGATAATGGAGAGCTTAACCTTGTCTCGTATCGATCATCTCATACGGGTAAGTGTCACATAAAATATAGGAATGAATGATAAATGACATAAGATAATGAGAGCATTTAGCCACATAAAATAATAGTAATAAGCCATCTCAACTTAGCACTCTAAGCTTATAACACTAGCATGGACTAGGACGATCTAGGGTATAATCCTATGTTATTCTAACTACAAAGTCAAAGCATACAATGATTAGTGCAAGAACATCTAGCAATCATGGCGGGAAAAGGTTACATCTATGCATAGTGATATTACCCGAGAAGACAAGAGACATAGCAATGACTTCAATGTAATAGGTTTGTTCTGCTAGACCTATACTCGGGAGAAGGGCTACAAAGGACTCAACGGGGCTGTCACTCCCGCGATCTACCTCACGATCCGGAATATAGGGTGCAATCCTTGAGATAAATACGGTCTAGGCACCACGCCTACACAATATTTACCACTCACCCATTGATCTAATGAGCAAGCGCTATACGATCCTATGCATAAACATAATTCTAGTCCAACTATGCTAAACATATAATCAAAGTAGACTAAGAACAATATAATTGAGAACATAATCAAATAAAGCAAAGTCAAGTCTCGATATAATAGAATAGAATAAAGTACTACTCATAGTATCACGAACAATGATGAATATTACAAGAATGTAGAGGGAATTACCAAGAACTCCGACGATCCGGACTCCAAGCTAGGCTTGATTCCTCTAGATCAATTCCTATGTAGCTATGCTACTAAACTATGGAGCTCTAATTGAGATGGTGGCTCAGGCTTCTCGAATTCGATGAGAGAATGAACTCTTGAATGAATTAGGGTTTCACCCGGGGTCCAGGGGCTCGAATATATAGCCCCTAGGATGAACCACAGCCCTCGGATCAAACCGACCTAAATGGACGATAATTATTCATCCTCAAAGGCGGTGGAGCGCGGATCCACGAGACTCAACGCCATTGGGCCGAGGTGGGGAGTCGGCCGACTCCCCCTTGGGCGGCGACCGCGCCCGCGTGGGCCCCGCTTTCATGTGTCGCCTTCGAGTCTTCTAGATTATACAATTTTACCCGTTCGGTCTTTATCTCTATGTAATCATGACATGTGGGCCTCCTTTGGTTCTCTTTCGATAACCCCGCAGAAATAGACAATCACCAAAACTCGTGGAATTCTGTCAGTGTAACCCCTATATCTAATAGGTGAACTCATATTAGTCCTTTCTCTTGCTGCGTTGACGGTATAAAATTGATACTTAACGACCGTCAACAGGCGTCTTGGTCATCTTGCCCAATAGGCAAGCCTCACATGTGTCGTAATATTCAAAATCAAACGAAGTTAGAAGTCCATCATCATGGAGCCTCTTCATGCGATTTTCACTTATATGACCCAAACGACAATGCCACATATATGTAGGACTTAACTCATTAAGTCGAGGCCTTTTAGCATTAACATTACGAGACAGTGCTTCATCAAGATTTAAAATAAATAATCCATTCACAATGGATGCAAAAGCCACAAACATATCATTCTTTGAGATAACACAACCATTGTCTTTACTTGCAAATGAATAACCATCCTTCATCAAACATGAAGGTGACACAATGTTTCGACTTAGACTAGGAACAAAATAACAATTATTCAATTCCAAGATAAATCCTAACGGAAGGTGAAGTTGCATCGTCCCGACGTTCAACGTAGCAACTCTTGCATTATTGCCCACGCGGAAATCAACCTCTCCCTTCTCCACGCTTCTACTTCTTATCATTCCCTGCATCGAATTGCAAATATGAGCAACCGATCTGGTATCAAATACCCAAGAATTGATATAAGAGTTAGCGAGGAAAATGTCTGTAACATAAACAACAAGCGTATGGGCGGGAGTACCTTTACTACCGCTGTCCTTCTTTAAGGACGCCAAGTACTGCTTGCAGTTTCTTTTCCAGTGACCTTTCCCACCACAATGAAAACATTTAGCATCAGCCGGTGGTCCAGCATTGGGGGCGGGTGGAGCTGGCTTGGAGATCACATCTTTAGCCTTGACCTTTTTCTTCCCCTGCCCTTCTTTCTCTTAAAGTTAGGCTTGTTACTCGGGACAGCCAACACTTGGCCACCAACTTTGCTTCTTAATGTCCGCCTCTGCTTGTTTTCAGCATGCCACACAACTCATTCAAGCCCCTCTCCGCACCATGCATATGGTAGTTCGCAATGAAGTTTCCATAGGCTGGGCGAGACGAGAGAATGAAATCGGTAGCCAACTCTTGGCCAATTGGGAAGCCTAGCTTCTCCAACCTCGAGTGTAACCAACCATCTTGATTACGTGTGGCCCAACACTGCACCTTCGCTAGCTTGGTTTTAGCAAGCGCCTTAGAGACATTGAACCTTTCGGTCCTAGCTTGAGTTTGGAACATCTCCTCAAGCGCCACGATCATATCGTTCGAGTGATTGTTATCGAACGCATCTGCAGATCGGGTTCCATACATGCAAGCATAAGGCAAACTTATCTCAAGATCGGCATCACATGCTTTCTTGTAAGCATTTTTCACAATGAGAGATGGGGTGTCTAGATATTTCTCCTTTTTCTCAGCCCTAAGAACAATTCTCAGATTGCGGATCCAATCTGCATAGTTTGTTCCATTCAACTTATCTTTCTCAAGAATCGAAAGCAAAGTAAATGGTTTAGAAGACGCCATTTAATCTACAACAAAAGTAATGCAAAATACTAAGACAAAGTATCCATGATAGAGTAAATAATATCAAATATAATCTACTCCCACTAAAATCAATATCCCTCGATTGAAACTTAGTGATTCAAGACCCACAACTAGCAAGTCGACTAGTGAGCTTTAGCATCACCGCTAGAAGACATGATAGATCGGTAAGCAACTCTTTGCTAATCATATTGCATATGACTCTTGTTGTTGGATAGCATCTCTATACTTGGGTTACCAACTTCTTATGCTCCAAAGTCCCTAACCGTTAGGATGACCTTGTTCAAGCAACCAAACCTTCTGCAGTAAGTATCCGATACGAACCTGTCTAGTTAAGGAAAATCGGTGGCACCCTAATTTCATAGACCCACCACTGATTGTACAAGACAGTGACAGTGCAAGGTTTGGGGGAGCACGAACTCAAACATTACTGAGGGATCGTTCTACTTCACTACCGCACGAATGTAGACAAAAACATTATAGCATGTGAAAGTAGAACATGGCATAAACACAGATGTGACTTGGTATAGCCCATAGTACTTTTCGAGATCTCCATCTCGTCAATCTGTTCATCATGGTGATCTCCATCTCCATGATCCATGTATGCCCTCCTTCTGTGATGAATCCGCCATGACTAACTATCACTAACGCCAAAGCTAGTGAATTAAAATTACATAGTCGCGGATAGGACATCACGTTGGCACGTTGAGCCATTACAATAATTTTGACAATATCTCTATGGCTCCAGCCCATATTGTCATCCTCATGACATGCAAGCCATGAATTAATTACATACATGCATCACATACACATAAGGGCTATACCAATCACGAAATCCCGCAAAACGAGTTAACCGATTCGACTATTAAAAGTAAATCACGAAAAACCCTATCTTGCGGACCTCTTTTGACAATTCTAATCTTATCGAATCCACAAAGTGGGATTCAGTTGGATCCATCTTGAAATTGTCTACATTTTGGCGTAAAGATCGTCTCCATCCGAGTTACGGTTGAAAAGTTACGGCCGTTTTACGAACAGAACTTTTCTCGGCAACTCAGCGCCCGACGGCCGATCCAATCTGCCGCCGCCGCGCATCACATGCGCTCGGCACTTGACCTAGGGTTCAATTCAATCAATCTGATTGATCTCTAACTCGCCGTGATTGGATTTACATGTATCACTTAACTCGGATGGCGGAATTCCGACCGGTACGAATAGATCGTTACAAGACCAACGCGGCAAGACCATGAACCAAGATCAGAGACTCATCTAAAAACCGCGCATATCACATATGCAACATCCAGAACCTATAATGACGTAGTATAGAGCTCTGATACCACTGAAGGGTTATGAGGGTGCTACGCTAGCCAGAAAACAAAACTTTTCTACCTCATCTCCCAGGATCTACTGCTAGTTAAGGTTACGGGATTACCACTAGACGCGCAGATGCAGTGGAAGACGACTCGATGTAGTCGAACGCGTCGCAGCAGTGCCGTGCAGTTGCGTGGTCATCCAGCAACTCATCCCACCACTTGCGGTTCGTGCGGTTCGTCCTCGTGCTCCACATGCAGCACCTCCGAGGTATCACACACGTACGAGGGAGAAGCGATACGCCTCCGGACTGCTAGGTCCGCAAGGAGCGAAGGCGAGAGCGTGGAGGGCGACGGCGGCTGCCAAAGGCGTGGATTAGGTTTGGCCGCGCCCCTCCCCTCTACTTATATAGGCGTCCCTCATGTGCTTCTGAGTTGGAGGCCCATTAGAAACCCTAAGCCTTGTCTAATTCGGGTCCAACCCGAATTAGGCTTCCAGCCTCTTAAGCGTGCGACCCTATGGGTTCACGCACACATAGACATGGGCCGAATACTCCTATTCACCCAATAGCTGACAGCGGCCTCTAGCAAGGCGTGACAACTCCTATGTGCACGCAAATGATCATATCAGACGAACCACCACGATCACATACATGTTACTCCCTTGCCACATGATATTTGGTTCAACTCATGGGTTAACACTTGACCCAAGCACGGCCATGCATTTGTTGATCCAATCACTTGAGTGATCCAGTGATATCACTCTCATTAGAGAGGGGCAAGTCCCATCTTGATTGTCTATGTCTCGCAGCATGCTTCTCGACAAACCCGAAGACATCCTTTATGACTACCCAGTAACGGAGTAGCGTTTGTCAGTCCCTAAGCAAGTCGATACACATCTCGAGTACATACAACAATCTCAGGTCGAAGGACATAACGTATATGATGTGTTTAGAGACAGTCTCATGTCAGGTCAGTCTAGCCTACATGTCATACATGTGCCCACATTATTAGTTCGACATCTCCATGTCCATGACTTGTGAAACATAGCCATCAACTAATAATGTGCTAGTCTAATATTCATGTGTGTCCACACATGAACTCCGACCAGGGACAAATATAGAATAACCATACAAGTAAAAGAGTTCCACAAACAATTCACATAATTGCCTATCAATACAAGTTGTCTTTAATGGATATTCAATGGACACATTACATATCATGGATACAAGCGGAATATCATCACCTCTATGATTACCTCTAGGGCATATTCCTAACACTGTCATAGTCAAGCTGAAGAAGAAAGGGATAGGTATCACGACCGCGTCTCTCTTCTTGAAAGTGATTTGTCGCGGGAACGCAATGTCGCCACGCAACTTGACAATGACCTGAAAACCACTCGAGCCACTGCTTTAAACCAGGAGCGCCTGGCCAACGAGGCACAAGGTCATGTGGCTACCCTCGAGAAAGAACTCAAGGAGGAGAAGGAAAGGAGTGCGTCCCTGGCAGCGACGGCAGGGAAGCTCTCAGCAGATGTGACAGGTATGTGTCTTTGAGGCCCATGTTGTTCGGGCGTGGCTGTGCGGGCTTTTATCCTCAGCCGATGTCCTTGTTTTTGTAGGCCTCAGGGAGCGTCTCGCCGCTGTTGACACTAAATGTGGCAAGGAGGTAAAACCGCAAGCGCACGGTTGTCAAAGTAGCTTTCACCAAGGAGTATTCCAAGGTATCGATTTCCAGATGGAACGTGAGTGTTCTATTAAGAATCAAGGTCATCCTAGGATAACTAGGTGTTTAGGATAGATAGGATAAAGAGGGTCTTAATAGCAAAGGTACTAGATAAAATAAGGGTTTACTATGACTGTTTACCTCGGAGCTCTGTTTCGGTCAAGCACCAAAAAAGATAACTTGTGCCGTTATAGCTTTGGGCCCTACACTTTAAGAACTTGCACAAACACGTGGTGGACTATAGACACTAGATGGGGCTGTCACCACCCACTAGCTACCACATATCCGAGGTGCAAGCCGCACACACTGGTAATCGATAGCCTAAGCACCACGCTTACGCTTCAAATTACTACTCTAATCTTGGTATACCAAAGATAGACTAGAGCATTCAAGTAAATGAACAATGTACCAATGAACGATAGAAGTAGACACTTATAGAGCCAAGTACCCTATATTAATAAGAACCCAGAGCAGCTCACCCACAGGAGGCCCGCATCCACAGGGTCCATGCCGAGAGATGGTGCCGACAAGTCCGGCACTCCTCCGAGACTCTCCCGACTCTCTCTCTATCTTCTACTTCTAAGTGAAGTATCTACCGAGCTTTGCCTTGTGTATATTCTACTACATATGAATCAGCTCTCTTGTGGTGTGTTGCCCTCCATTCCAAGGACCAAAATGCTCCTTTTATAGTGCTAGGGGCACCAGGGGTACTTGTAGGCGTCAAGGGAGGTCGGTACTAGTTAGAGTGGGGGCGGGCGCCTCGGCTCGGGGATGGGCACCCTGGCCCGGGGGTGGCCGCCCTCCAATTCCACCGCCTCAGCATCTGACGGTGTTGGATGGCTCTCCCAAGTCGGTTGCATGCCAGGTAAGTCAGTTTCGCCGGTTGGAAAGTCAATTTTGGTGCTCCGGGTGGATGACGGTGGCCCCAGGGATCCGCGTCACTTCTATCGAGCATCGTTGGATCAAACCGACCTTGCTGGACGGTGTGGAGGCCGTGGGGAGTCGTTCCCACGGATCGGTGATGTGGTAGGCCAAAGTTCAGGGGCAGGCGCCCCCGAGTGACTGTGGGCGCCCCCAAGTGGGGGTGGGCGCCCCGGCACTTAGTCCTGTTGTTGTCCTCTCACGTCCCACATGTCATATATGTTCCATTTTCACCTATTTTCAGTGTTTTTCTGCATACAAATAGAATTTCCAAGTACAAGTGGAACTAGGTAAAATTCAAAGCATATTTATATTATTTCTTATCGAATTACCATACTTTTGGGTGGAATGTTGATGGTCAAAAAGGGTGTTAGTGACCGTCAACAGCCGCTGAAGCGACCAGCAAGGAGCAGCTCCGTAAGGAGCTGGAAGGTGCCCAGATCGCAGCCATGGATGCCAATGATCGGAGGGGACGACTTGAGGACGCCCTAAGGGCCGTGTTGGCGGACCTTCAAGTGGGAGTTGACCCGGCGGAGCCTCTCGAGGTGGTCGTTTCCCGCCTTCCGGAGCAAGTGGGTGACTTCGTCGGGACAGGGATGTGGCGTGGAATCTTGAAGGCGGTGTCCATCGTTCGTTCATCCAGCGATGAGCCTGGGATGGTGCCTAGGGACCACTCCCCAGAGCGCCGCCAAGATCCAGGAGGAGATGCAACCCGTGGCCCAAGGCATGTTCCAAGCACTTCAGAACGAGGCCACTGGTGAGGAAGATGAGGAAGAGAACGCTGGTGAGCAGGTGCAGGCACCGTGACGACGATTCTGGGCCCGTGCCATTGCTTTATTTTGCTACAATATGCTTGTGTGTGTGTCGGCCGCGTTGGCTAATGAAGAACTTATCGTTTTTGAACTTTTAGTCGTGAATTCTTGGACTTGGTCTTTTGAATCACTGACTGCTTCGAAGTTTGTTTATTTTCAATCATACTGCTTATGCCTACTTCCAGCCCCTAGGTAAGATGTTCTCCACGTCGAGGTGGAGACGGATCTTAGCCTTGAGTCGTGGTTGCGTGTGATGCCCTGTAGATTGACGTTACACCATCTGGCCACTTTAGGGTGCTGGGTAGGTGTCCAGCATGGTGCCTGACGTTGCCACGTCATGTCCGATGCTTGCCTGGTGTGACTCGTCGTCACGTAAGATGTGGACTATTCTCCCGATGCAACTCCATCACGTAAGACGTGAAATGCCCGTCCGACGTGAGTGTTTGGGTGACATGGCTCGAGCGATTGTTTCGACACCTATAGTCCGTGTTTCTTAGTCATTCGCCAAGTTTGAAGAAAAACTGGAACACCTCTTCTTCGCTTCGAAGCCTTTTCATTGAAATATTGAATGCTTAATACATAATTTTGACGAGGAATCTAAGGGTAGAAGCGGCGCAGCTGTTGTCTGTTCCACGTGTTGATGATGATTTTGCCGGCGAAAGTCTTGAGCTCATAGGATCTAGGCTTTATTACTTCATGGACGATGTAGCGTCCTTCCCATGGCGATGTGAGTTTCCATCGCTTCTTGGTGCTTTGGATTCGACGTAGCACGAGGTCATTGGGCTAGAGCTCCCTTGGTCGGACATGTCGGTCGTGATATCGTCGTAGCGCCTACTGGTACTTGATAAATGGAGGAGGGCGGCATCGCATGCCTCGTCTAATTGATCCATGGCGTCCTCCAGAAAAGTTTCGGCCTTCTCCTCGTCGTAGGCCTCTACACTTGGTGATCCGTATTCGAGGTCGGTGGGGAGGACGACCTTGGATCCGTAGACCATGTAGAACGGAGTAAATCCCGTAGCCCTGCTCCACGTCATTCTGAGGCTCCTGAGAATGGCTAGAAGCTCTTGGAGCCACCGTCGATCGTATTTCTGCAATCGATCGAAGATCCTTGGCTTTATTCCTTGCAAGATCATACCATTGGCGCGCTCTACTTGCCCACTCGACTCTAGGTGTGCGACCGAGGCCCAATCTACACGGATGTGGTGCTTGTCGCACCACTCTAGGAATTCACTTGCGGTGAAATTTGACCCGTTGTCCGTGATGATGGAATTGGGTACCCCAAACCGATGGATGATATCGGTGAAGAACTTGACTGCCACTTTGGCCTTGGTGTTTGTCAGGGGGCATACCTCAATCCACTCGGTGAATTTGTCTACGGTGATGAATAGGTTTGTGTAGCCCCTGCGTGCTCTTTCGAAAGGTCCCACCATGTCCAGACCCTAGACCACGAATGGCCAAGTGATTGGGATCGTCTGGAGTACCTGAGCTGGCATGTGGATTTGTTTAACAAAAAATTGGCACCCTTCGCAGGTGCGCACGAGTGCCTCGGCATCGGCCACAGCCGTCGGCTAGTAAAAACCTTGACGGAATGTGTTTTCGACAAGGGTTCTTGGCGCTGTGTGGTGCCCACAAGCCCCTCAGTGTATGTTGTCCAACAGTTTCTTCCCTTGCTCAGTAGGGATGCAACGCTGTAGGATTCTGGTGATGCTGCATTTGTAGAGGTCCCCATTGACGAGGACGAACAATTTGACGCGTCGAATGAGTCGCCTCGCCGCTGTTTGATCGGAGAAAAGGATGCACTTAGTCAGGCAATCCATATACAGCTTCCTCCAATCTGGCTCAGCTTGGGGCGACACTTCTCCCTCTTCTATGTCCATCACATCGACCGCCTCATCGACGGTGGGCATTGAGGTGGCATCTTGGCCCACGCTTGGCGCCGACGTGGAGTTTGGGCTGCTCATGTCTCTCGATCATTCAAGTCGGATCAATGGTTTTTCCTGATCGTTGGCGAAGACACCCAGAGGAGGTGGCTCTCATCTAGATGCTTCCTTGTCTAGGGCGTCGGCTATCTCGTTCTGCCGGCGCGGGATGTGATTGAGTTCCAGGCCATCGAACTTTGATTTGAGCTTGTGGACCTCTTGACAATAAGCTGTCATTCATGGGTCGACGCAGCTGGACTCCTTCATGACTTGATTAACTACTAATTGGGAATCTCCTCGGACGTCGAGCCGACGTATTCCCAGGTCGACGGTGACACGCAATCCGTTAATGGGAGCCTCATACTCTGCCTCGTTGTTGGATGCTAGGAAATGGAGATGCACCATGTATTTCATTGGTACTCCTAACGACGAGACCAAGACAATTCTAGCCCCCATGCTCGTTTTCATGAGTGACCCGTTGAAATACATGATCCAGTATTCTTGTTCAGCGGGTGTGGCCGGTAGCGTCGTGTCGGTCCATAAAGCTACAAAGTCAGCCAGAGCCTAGGATTTGATAGCACTCCGCGATCGTATGAGATGTTTTTGTCCATTAGCTCCAGTGCCCATTTGGCTATTAGGTGGGCGGCGTCGCTCACCACTATCACCTCATGGGATTTGAAGTAGTGGAGCAGCTTCCTCCTGGTCATGACAACCATGTACACTAGTTTTTAGAGGTGAGAATAGCGAGTTTTGGAGTCACTTAGCACTTCACTCATGAAGTACACTGGCCTCTGCACTTTGAGGGCGTGTCCCTCTTCTTCTCGCTCCACGACGAGGACTGCACTTATGACCTGGGCTGTCGTGGCGACGTACAGCAGGAGTTTCTCCTCGTCGTTTGGGGAGAGCAGAACCGGCGCCTTGGTTAGAAGCCATTTGATTTGGTCGAGCACTGCCTAGGCTTCAGGGGTCCATACGAATCATTCAGATTTTTTTAGGAGTTTATAAAGAGGAAGGCTCTTTTCCCCGATACGAGATACGAACCGGCTGAGTACGGCGAGGCACCCGGTTACCCTTTGGACTCCTTTTACGTTGTGGATAGGCCCTATTTTCTATGGCTGCTATCTTTTCGAGGTTAGCTTTGATGCCTCATTTGGAAATGATGAACCCCAACAGCATGCCTTTCGGGACACCGAACACGCATTTTTGGGATTGAGCTTTATGTTGTTCTTCTTTAGCTTTGCAAATGTTAGCCTAAGGTTGAACATGAACTTGCTAGCATGCTTGGATTTGACAACGATGTCATACACATAGACCTCGACGGTCTTGCTTACTAACTCGTTGAAGCATTTGACCATGGTGCGCTGAAACGTTGCGCCAGCATTTTCGAGCCCGAAAGGCATAGTGACATAACAGTATGACCCGAATGGGGTGATGAACGAGGTCGTGAGCCGGTCGGACTCGTTCATCTTGATCTGATGGTAGCCGGAATAGGCGTCAAGGAAGTAGAAGATTTCACACCCGGAGGTGGTGTCGACTATTTGATCTATTCGAGGCAGCGGATACGGATCCTTCGGACATGCCTTGTTAAGACTCGTATAATCAACACACATTCTCCATTTCCCATTCTTTTTCATACAAGTATAGGATTAGCTAACCACCCCATGATGCACCTCCTTGATGAAGCCGGCTACCGCAGCTTCTTGATCTCTTCTCCGATCACCTCACGCCTCTCATCGTCGAAGTGGTGTAGTCGTTGCTTCACGGCACGGAGCCTTGCTTGACATGCAAGGAGTGCTCGGTGACATCCCTCGGTATGCCCGGCCCGGCATGTCCAAGGGCCTTCACGCGAAGACGTCGATGTTCGCACGGAGGTAGTCGACGAGTTCGCTTTCCTATTTGGGGTAAAGAGTGATGCTGATGTGCACCACCCTGTCCTCTCCCATCGATGATGTCGAGGATGACGGCCTTTGTTTCTTCAGTGGGTTTGAAGGAGCCTATCTTCTTCCCGCGGACTCCTCCTTTCGGGACACGGCCACCTCGGTGGTGAGCTCTGCCGCGAGCTGCTTCATAGCGACGAGGGCCGATGCGTACATGCAACACTCGGTGTCACATTCATTGGCTTGCTGGTATGATGCGCCGACCATGATGACTCCCTTCGGGCCTGGAATCTTCAGCTTGAGGTAGGTGTAGTTCGGGACAGCCATGAACTTGACGTAGCAGGGTGTTCTGAGGATAGCATGGTAGGTGCCCCAGAAGTCGACCACCTCAAAGGTGAGGGTCTCCTTCTAGAAGTTGCCTGGCCCACCGAAGGTGACGGGCAGGTCGATCTGCCCTATGGGTACCGCCTATTTCCCCGGGACGACTCCAAAGAAGGGCGCTCCGGAAGGACGCAGGCAGGTACGCGGTATCTTCATGGCGTTGAGGGTTTCAGTGTAAAGGATGTTGAAGCCGCTGCCCCCGTCCATAAGGACTTTGGACAGATGCTTGGTGCCGATGATGGGGTCGATGATGAGTGGGTGTCTCCTTGGGTATGGCACATATTCCGGATGGTCGTCACGGTCGAAGGTAATCGACGCTTTCGACCACTTAAGGTATGAAGGCTTGGCAGGGGTGGCGGCATATACCTCACGTCGGGTGACCTTTTGCTAACGCTTAGAGCTGCATGACGCCGGTCAGTCAAAGATCATCAGCGTCTCATCTGTCGGAACGTAGTCGTCCTCTTGCCCCTTGTCTTCCTCGCCTTCGTCTTCCTTCTTCTTGGTGCCCTTCTTCTTCAGGTTCCCGGAGAGGAATTTCCTCATGAGGTTGCAGTCCTTGAGGAGGTGTTTGGCTGGAGTCGCGTGGTTAGGGCAGGGACGCTCCAACATCTTTTCGAAGTGGTCATTGGCTTGTCCTCTTGGCTTATCCCCCTTGTGGTCCACAGCCGCCACAAGGGAGCCGTCACGCCAGTGTTGGTTCCGCCCCTTTTTGTGGGGGCGGCTCGATGTGCCTTTGCCGTCGTCGTCGTCCCGCTTCCCTTTGCAGGAGCTGTTCTGGAAAACAGCCCTGACCGCCTCTTCGTAGGAGGCGTGGTTGGTGGCGATGTCGAGCAGCTCCTTGGTGGTCTTGGGATTTTTACGCCCTAGCTTGTGTACCAGAGACTCGCAGATCTTCCCTAACAGGAATGCAATGATGACATCCCCATCGGCGAGCTCGTTGCACCGGGAGAAGCGGCGTATGTACTCGCATAGGGTTTCTCCTTCTTCTCGCTTGCAATTCTTGAGGTCCCGGAGTTCCCGGGCCGGACGTAGGTCCCCCGGAAGTTCTTGATGAAGGACTCCTTCAGTTGGCCTAGCTTTGGATCTTTCCCTTAGGTAGGTGCTCCGGCCATACGCGGGGCGGTGTCGGAGAGGTAGAGCGGCATATGCTTGGATAATGAAGTTCTCGTCCTCGGCGCCTCCAAATTTCATAGGAAAAGCAGTAGTCTTCCAGCCACAGACCAGCATTCGTCATCCTGGTGTACTTCTGGACGTAGGTCGAAGGTCAAAAGCATGGCAGGACTCATGCGGCGTGTATGCGCGAGGCGAAACAGCGCGGTCCCGTCAGCTCGGGGCTGCTGTCATGATCCTCGTCCGAGTCGTAGCGCCCCTCGATGAGGGTAGCTCCCGTGGTGTCGTCTCCCGCTATTGTCTCCGCCATCCCGATCACGCCGTCGTTCGTCGTCGTTGCGTCGCGCCTCCCAGCCTTCTCCGAGTCGGGCCCGAGCCAGCGTTTCGATTGCTTCTCGAGTGGGCCTCAGTCTTTGGTGGATTAAGACCTCGTGAGGTAGCGCTTCCCGGTTACTAGCCCGGGCTCCCTCCTGGCGCTGGGCAGAGCTCTCCACTTGCTGGATGGCGGCGCGGCTGCGCGGTCGAGTGGGGTGCGCAGCTCTTCGTGGAGCCTCTTCCCTTCTAGCATCGAGGCTTCCGGGAAGCAACGCATGAGCATGGCGACGACCGTGATGTTCTGTTATGCCCTTTCGAAGACCGGCGTGCGGTGGTCGTCCTCCATGATGCGGTGTTGTACATCCCGCACGTGGGCACGGGCGGCTCCTCCAGGCTGGTGTTGTTCGATCTCACGGTCGAGGTGCGCCTGCTTAGAGTCGATTTGACGCCGAGCCTCGTCAAGCTCGCCTCATCGGGCCCTCAAAGCATGAGGTTGACGTGCGGCGGTGTACGAGCTGCATCTCCTCCATCTTCAGGGATGATCTTGTTGCCGTTTTTGTCGAGGTCCCACACGGCTCCTTCGGGGGTTTGTTTCATCCCGTCGCACATAAAGCATTCCCGGGAGGGAGGAAAGCTAGCATCGTCGGTGAGCTCCACGGTGCCAGTGCTGTCGTGGCTCGAGAGGGTAAGGCTTCCCTCTTCGAGAAGGTCATAGACGGATTCGATCATCCCCATGAATCCGCTGTCCGCAGAATGACTTTCAGTTGCCATCACGACGAGCCGCTCTATTATCACCGCGGCATTGGTGAGGCCAAACGGGTGTGTCACGGGAACATTCCTCGCCAGTTCGTCGGACGTGAGCGCCGCCCCTCCCTTGATCTGGATCGCGACGTTGATGTAGGACAGGGCGAGGTTCCGCATGTCTTCTGGGGACGGCCGCGGGCCTAGGTACGCCCTGAGCTGGCGCTCGAGCCTGGCGTAGTTGATGAGTGGGGGAGCCTCGTCCTCGGACGAGAGCTCCTCCGAGGCGTAGCAGTTCGAGGCCGAAGCACATGCTGGTGCTAGGCGCCAGTGCCATGGCGACGCGAGTCACGGGCGCGGACAAGGTAAGTCCCCGAGGTTCTTCCTCCTCGTGGGCCCAGATCATGAAGCACTCACGGGAGGGGTCGTAGCCTTCGTCGTCGGAGCCGTACGCCCCGTGAATGTACTCGCACTGGACGCGTAGGAAGCGGAGAACAGCCTCCTACGCCTCGCAGTCCGACGCATCATCATTGTTATCGCTGTCGTCCGTCGAGCCCGGCGACGCCATCGGGCCGGGTGCCCAGCGGTGCTGGCGAGCCTAGCACGAGCTCGGAGATGGGCTAGCGGTTCGGCGCCACTGTCCTATCATCCGCAACAGGTGCAGGTGGTGAGCGCGGCGCCTCCAGGGCGAGCGCGCCGTCATCGTACAAGTGCAGATTTCCCATCATCTCGGTCACGGCGTCGATGCCATCGTCCGATGGGGGAAGCACATGAAGTAGGCCTCCGTCAGGGAAGCAGATGAACTCCAGGCTCCCGAAGCGGACGCGGGAGAACAAGGAGAAGTCGACGTGGTAGGAAGCCATCCAAAACCCCTAAAATGACGTGACACGCAATGCCCCTACCTGGCGCGCCAACTGTCGGTGTTGTGAAACAACCAACTAGTAAATTTCTGTATGCGTGTCGGGTTCGGACGGTGAGACAATGAGACACAAGATTTATACTGGTTTGGGCCGAATAATCCCTACGTCTAGTGTGCGGCGATGCTCGTGTTCCTTATCTGTGACTTGTCGAGGGGGTATACAAGCTTGGTTCGAGAGAGAGAGAGAGAGAGGTGGTAGGCTCTCAAGTCTCTGTGAGTGCGATTGTGAGTGGTGTTGTTCGGTGGCTTCGACGATGGGGGTGCCTCCCCTTTAATAGTCCAAGGGGAGGCCGGTTACATGGGTCAGAGAATAGAAAGAGAAAGTGGCCGGCGTGCACCCGTGTCGATGCTTTCCATGCTTCCAAGGAATATGTAGATTGCTCATTCTCCTTGTTCCCTGCGTCGTGTTTGTTCTTGTGGAGGAACCTGTCTCGTCGTACTTCGTCGTGTCGCACTTGCTTCTACGGTCCAGTGGGGGTCCGGCCGCGTCGAACCTACACCGTCGTGGCCCGTACTAGCCGTGGTAGGGGCCGGGGCGTCTGGTGTTCAGGTATGGTCGTCTACGCCTGGATATCTTCTGTCAGGGTAACTTCTTCAGGCAGGTGTCGAGGTCAGCGGTCATGATGTTGGAGATTCTCCTGCGCTCGGGTATCGTCCCATCTTCGGGTCAATGGCTTCAGTCAGACCGTAACGGTACTCACCGCTCTTCAAGTGGTCAAGGCTTTCATGATGGCTATCCACTGTGGTCTATGCCATGCTCCGTCCCAGTCGCAACACCTACTGTAGCGACGGGCGGCCAACGGAGAATCTTCTACGACTGCACCGGGGTCCGGCGACCGCGTACCCGCGCACGTCCCAAAAGGGGGGTCAGTCCACTGTGCTCTGGCCAGGGACCACGCGACGGCTGGTGCATTGGCATGCCATGTCATTTAATGCGGGTGTACGGCACACGTCTTGATTGTCAGACGGTACGGCTCGATGTCAAGCTCTTCCCTACGTTGGGCGAGGCGGCCTGACGTCGAGCGCCCGCCCACATCGGGCGAGACACCCTGACATCGAGCGCCCGCCCACGTCGGGCGAGACGGACTGGCGTCGGTCGAGCCCCGACGTCGGGCATCGCTGGTCGGCTGGGGCCTTATCTCGTGGGCCGAGAGCGCCATCTGAGGCCCATGGTCTTTGTTTCCGATGGGGCCGTGCTTTCTTCTGGGGCCCCTTGCCACGGCCCATGAGTTTCGTTGGTTGTTGCGGGCTGGCTGAGTTGGACTTCTTGTTGTTTTGAGCGGGCTCTTCAACGGGCCTTTGAACGGTTTTTCATTATCTCCCCAGTGAACGGATGCCCCTAATTTAGGTAATTGGCGTTATAAAACACTAGGCCACCCCTTCATCTTTTGACCAATTTATTTTTGTTCCTTAAGAGCTTGTTTGGGTCGGTGAAATGTCTCTAATTTTGGACAGAATCATTTGAATCTTTACCAAAACGTGGCAAACAGGAAACGTTGTTATATCTTAAAATATTTCTCGTTTTAACACTAGGAGCAAGAATTGACCAAAATGGTGTTTTACACTAAGGTGCTGTTTTGTGCTAAACCCCAAATAGTAACAAAGTAACAGATCACAAGCTTTGTTTGGTTTCCATGATGTAACGTAAACGAAAAGCCCCAGAAACTACCACCATCGACTTCATGCTGGAGAGTCTTGCGCCAAGCGGATTGCGCCGCTGCACTAGTGAGGAGCTCCAATTCGTGTTCTGCCCTTGGGGCAGTAGAGCCTTGCCGCCGCCGTCTCACGGTCACGATGCGTGGCCTTCCTGAGCATGCGAGCAGCGAGACGAGGCGAGAGGGGCGGCGGCAGTGGCGACGCGGCGCTACAGGCAGCGACGAGATCCAGTATCTGGCAACACCCGAGGGGTGCGTGGCGATGATGGGTCCTGACTCCCGAGGGGTGGAGGCGGCGCGGCACAACAGGAGGTGAGAATGTTTTACTGTTGACAGGAATATCATTTGGGACAATATCGACTATACCACATTCGCTTCCATAATTGATAATTTCAACTAGAATTATGTATCTAAATTACTCCCTCCGTCCTGGAATACAATACATTGTGGCTATTATTTGACAAAATAAGAGAGACGGCAATAGACGCATTTACCCCTCACCTAGCTTCGTAATCTATTCAAATCTCGTCCAATCTCGCATAATTAAAGGGTACAATCTAAGTTTGATATAGAAAATATGGTAAGCATTGAATTGGTTTCATCTCCCATACTATATTTGGGGACAATATATATTTGGGGACAATATTTAAGTAAATATTATCTCCTTGTTTTCTAAATGCACTATATTTAGGGACACCTTCTAAAGACCAGAATGTTTTAGGACGGAGGGAGTAGAATTTATCATACTCAAAGATGGAAGATCTAGTTGTGTGTATCTTAATTAATTAACATCTTGGTAGGGTAACGCATCGACATCTGCAATCTGTTGCAGAGTGAAACGAAACCAAGATATGCATGCTAGGGTTTATTTATTTCTGGCAGAGGCGTCTGAATAATTTTACAGGCGAATTTGAAGAGGAACGAATTTGTTGCCCCCTAGTCTAGAGGGAGAACAAATACGAATTTCAGTGTCGTATTTGGCCATAATTCTGATTATTCGTGTGCTTTACTCTCAGGTTCTTCGATACAGGGCACCACAAAATGCATACATATATGAGCGTATATAACATTACAAATGCACAAACAAGTTAAGAAAATGTCTGAACATCCCATTTTGCAGTACAACCATTTCTAAACAGCACGTACGCTAGTAACATAAAAGATGGATGGAGCCCTCCTGGAGCATTTATGCATCTTGATATTACTATTACAGTCTGAAATAACCCGCCATCTCATGACGACGAGTACAGTACACACATATCTCATTGGAGTGGAGACACGAGATATGTTATATATCCAATAAATCAACTGCGCGGATCTTGCCTTAGCGGCAAGAAGATTAGTTCCTGGCGCTGCTCCTTGGAACTGCAAATAATCAGTGGTCAGAATTTTGACGATTTAGTTAATCGCCACTAATAGTAGTACTCTAGTACCGTAAAATGGCTCATTGACGACTTGAGCTCAAGAATCAAGATCCAACACATACCAGCTACGTCGGTGAAGCAAGTACGCGCAGCCGCCTCCGACCCCGAGCGCAGCTGCGCCCGCGGCCGCCACAAGCATCGGCGCCGGCGTCCAGGTCGCCGCCAACCTGGTTACCTGAAGGACCCTGGATAGCTGAAGGGCCCCTAGCGACAGCAACAGGATCCAGATGATGGCGTCCAGCCACCGTCTTCCTCCGTCGGTTCTTGGCTCCCAACATCGGAAGCGCCGGCCGAGCAGGAGGGCGACGGCGACGTAGGTGACCGTGACGGAGGCCACGAACACCAAGTCGCCCCACAAGAGGTACATCAACAGGCCGGAGTCGGCGGTGAGCAGCAGGAACAAAACCAGGCGGCCCTTTCGGAGCTCTTCCTCTCGGGTGAGCAAAACATGGCGCCCCTTTCGGAGCTCTTCCCCTCGGTGCTCACCCGTGTTCGTCTGCTTAGACAAGGGAGGCGAGAGATCCATTGCTAGCAGTGGGAAGGAGAGCAAGGAAGAGAAGGCAACAGGCGAAGGCGGTGGTACTAAGAGCTAAAGAGGCACTTTGTTCTTCTCAAAGGTTAGAGAGGGCCTTGTGGCTCCGGTTTTTCAGTCAAGAGCACCGCGAACATCGAACCAAAAGGAAACAAGAAAAATCAGATCTTACTTTTGGTTCGAACCGTGCGGAATAAAATATTGAACCACAGCGTCTTGGCTTAGAGTCCAATAAAATATTGAGCCACAGCGTTGGCTTAGAGTCCTCTAGTGCTACAGCGCACGGCAATCAAAAGTTTCTGCTCGGCAACCTCCAGTGTGAACATACGGGGCCGTACACACGTAAAAAGGACTAATTTATCTCTACGCGGCTCAGTAGACGGAAAGTTCAGCCCTATTATACACGTATAAAAAGGACTACTTCTCTCTATCGGCTCGAAAGGTTTTTTCTACTTTCTTTTTTTTGGAAATCGCGTTCTGCGCGTTCTTCATTAAGAGGAGAAGGAATGTTTTTTACAACCCGGTCGTCTCAATGATGAGGTGCCGGAGATAGACCGGAGGACACACTACATGCATCACCGACTCAAACAGTGCAGCTTCGGTCTTTGTACTAACTGGGCAACTATTGTGCGACTGATCTGAGAGCGAGAGCCCTAGGCGGCGAACACCGGCGCCAAACCTCGGAAGCCGACGACTATGTGCGGCTCATTTGCATTTTTTGGGATTATTTTATTCACCTGTGTTCGCCGAGTCTGCAGCATCTGATTTTGCTTCTAATGTATACAATTTGCGTCTTTTTGGGATTATTTTATTCACCAGTGTTCACCGAGTCTGCAGCATCTGATTTTGCTTCTAATGTATACGGTTCGTTGGCTGCATTGTTCATGGTTCGGTTGGACAGGCCCTTGGGTTGATATTCATCACATTGCTGCTCTTACCTGCGAGGCAAAACAAAAATATTATTTTTCATTGTATTGTGGATCCAATAATCAACGCTTACACTAGTGAGGACGAACCGTCCTCAAAATCGATTTTGACAAGACCAGCAGTCTAGCACTGGAGCTGCCCGTAGGAAGCTAAGAGTGAGGAGTTTCTAGCTGAGCACTCGCTCCGTGCTAAAATAGAAGTTATTCTCGTGGTTCCAAGAAATCAACTTATTAATATTTATAATACACAGTAGGCTTAATAAACTGATTCAAAAATATAAATATTATATTATTTTCTACAAATCTAGTTAAAATTGAGAACGTTTGATCTGTAGAGCATCTCCAGCAATGGCTCTCAAAACACAGCCCCTACTTTTCATTTGAGGGCTTTCCCTACTTCTGAGAGCTCTTTTTTTGAGGTGAACTCCAGCAATAGCTCTCAAAATAGAGCCCCAACTCCTTAATTTCCTCTATTTTATCACATACAATATGTATATGTACTTAATACTATGTAATAATATTTAAACTCTAACAATAAAAACACAACACTAAAATTACAAATAAAAATATAATTTTTTAAATTTAAATTTAAACATAAATTTGGTCCGAATTTAATTATAGTTGATCACAACTTAAGCCATAACATGTTTGCAAATCAAATAAGATAATCATGAAATATAAAGTCGAACAAAACAATTAACTTGCGTTATGTCGTACCCACAAATGAATGCAGATGAGATTTGAGGGCCGTGCATGGAATCCCTCGAACTGAGGGCTGGATGAGTGATCTGAGAGACCTCCCAAATTTGAGGGCTTTAGTAGGGGCCATGCTGGAGTGAAATTTTTACTCTCGACCCTCAAAAGTATGATGAGGGCTTAAGTAGGAGGCCTGCTGGAGATGCTCTAACGACTTCATAGTTCTCCTTGGTTGCATTTGTGTTCATCTGTCAGAGATGAGACCCGCTTGGAGGTTGGTACTTCACGCTGACGAGTGACAATGGTGAATCGCCTCGGTAAATAACTTTTTTATTTTATTAATAGAAAAAACTAACAGTAGGGGTTTCCCTTTAAAAAAGGGGCCCTGGTGTCCAATAAACCGGCCGGGTCACGGACCCGGAGCCGCCTATACTGACTCCGCAGAATCTATTCTTACGTGGTTTATTTATTAGTACCACTACACAACTTGTCATGGCCGCCTGTACTGACTCCGCAGAATCTATTCTTACGTGGTTTATTTATCAAGTACCACTACGCAACTTGTCATGGTGGTGTCTCGAAAGTCTGCAACAATGATATCACTTTTAGCATTAACAAATCTAGCGCTTGTCGCATTTTCATGCTTACTTGACCATGTACCTAGCCTGTATCCTTCCCTTTGTCGCAAAGCAAGCGCCCTGTGGCGAGAGCGAAGCTTCCCATCACAGCAAAAGGTGCAATTGGAGGGGACTGAGCTTGGGTTATCGTGAACACTCCCACATTTTTTACTCTCTAGCTCCTAGAAAGAATGCAATTGTAGCATATATAGCTAGTGTCGTATTTTATATTGTGTTTGACCATAGATAAAAATGTATTAATATTTAGGATTAGTCTGGCACCGCTCACAATAGCCAAACGCTAATTTCCATCATAGCTTCATTGACGAAGCTGTTTTTCTCCTCCTTTCATAAAGACAAAAGTTGAGATGAAGCTAGAAATAGTAGCTTATCTCAGCTCTTTCACTCATGAGCTGTTGGTAAAGCTATTCTGCCAAATATTTTTTTCAAAGCAGCTCAGCTTCTCTAAAAAAATCTGCTTGTGAATCTGATTTCCGAAAAAAACAACAGTTTCACTAGTGAAGTAGAGCCAAACATGTCATTAGAATATTACCCACTAATAATTTGTTAAAATGTGAACTATTTTACTGGCACGCAACATGTACTTGTATTTTTTGAATAGAGGTAGCATATCAGGTTTAGCACCTGTGACATTTCGTATTTGATCATGTACCGAGGGTGGATCCTTACTTGTGAAGCAAGCGCCGTCTGGTGAGAGCAAAGCTTCCCAATACATTAAGGGCTGTTTTTGACTGCTTCACTCTATGTTTTTAAGCTAAACACGTTTAGCTCCACGTACTTAAGAAAAAAGTGAAGTGTCTATTGGTACCTGCAATGGTATAAGTTACTTGCTAACTCTAAATCAACTTCTTCAATAGTGTTAACTTTAACATGTACTCCCTCCATTTCAAAATACATGTCATTCTCGCTTCCCGAGAAATCAGTATTTCTAAATTACCGGTAATTATATATTAAAGAATATTAATATTTATAATATATAATTAATATCATTGGAAAGATCTTTGAATCTAGTTTTTTAACAAATTTTTTTGGAGATACAAATGTTGCACATATTTTCTACAAATCGAATCAAATTTGAAAAAATTTGACCGGCACGCATCCCATTGCGTCATCTATTTTGAAACGGATGGAGTAGCTCATAAATGTGTGTATAATCTTCTCTCTTGATCAAAAGATATATTTTCGCTCTTTTCTATTAAAATATAAAAAAATGTTTAAAACTAGGTTAAGAGTCACCCATTGCGGTGCTTAATCTTGGGAATGCCAAAAACTTTTCTAGAGCTAGTGCACCCGTGAATAGAGGGAATAATGGTTAAATAACAAGGCACTAATGAACCTTCCTAGAAGGTGAGACGAAAATTCCCTCCCTTCGCCAACCCAAGCTATTAAAAAGTAATTAAAATGACGCGGATGGGCATGTGGCCGGGCCGGCGGTGAAGGCCTCTTGCTCGGAAAAAAAAAAATACTTTAAACAGAGGAAAACTGAAAAGTGTTCGTTTCTTTAGTCATTGGAAGGAGTGTTCCTTTTAATTCTTTTTTTCACGGCCGTGCCTAAACAAGTTCTTCTATTAAGAGAGGAGTGCAGAGAGGAGTAGTGCTTCTTTAAAACTAATGTATTTTCATTTAATTAGTATAGTCTCGTATTATTTAATACTCTCTCCGTTCTGAACTATAAATTATTTTAACTTTTTTAGTACATCTATTTTGTCATGCATCTAGATATAATTAATATTATGTCTAGTTACATAGTAAAATTAATAAACTTAAAAAGTCGAGCGACTTATAATTTGAAACAGAAGAAGTATCTGTCTTTCAACTAAGCTTAACAAGCTGAATCTTATCCAGCCGAGTCAAAATGATATTTAGCTGAAAATCTGATATCTTTGATTTGCAATTGAAAACAAGTATGTATATATATAATCAAAGCAATTTCAAAACGAACCACGAGCCAGCTGGCCAACTTTCAGCCCAATATATTGTGATCCTACAAATCAGAAATCTACAGCGAGATGAGTTGGTGTAATTATCTTTCAAGAAAACGAGCTTAGGCAGCGACGAAGCCAGGACGTTGCTTAAGCCAGGGCTGCTTCCTCTTCTTCTTCCTCCTCTCGCCCCTCCTTTCCTTCTTCTTCTTCCTCATGGCAGTAGGGGGGCTTAGCCCGGGCTCCATGGGAATCATGGCGGTAGCTAGGGGCTGGAGCCCGGGCTCCATGGGACTACACGCTGACGAGTGACAATGGTGAATCGCCTCAGTAAATAACTTTTTTATTTTATTAATAGAAAAAAGTAACAGTAGGGGTTTCCCTTTAAAAACGGGCCCTGGTGTCCAAAAAACCAAACCAACAGGGCCACGGACCCGGAGCCGCCTATACTGACTCCGCAGAATCTATTCTTACGTGGTTTATTTATTAAGCACCACTACTCAGCTTGTCATGGCCGCTTGTACTGACTCCGCAGAATCTATTCTTACATGGTTTATTTATTAAGTACCACTACGCAACTTGTCATGGTGGTGTCTCGAAAGTCTGCAACAATGATATCACTTTTAGCATTAACAAATCTAGCGCTTGTCGCATTTTCATGCTTACTTGACCATGTACCTAGCCTGTATCCTTCCCTTTGTCGCAAAGCAAGCGCCCTGTGGCGAGAGCGAAGCTTCCCATCACAGCAAAAGGTGCAATTGGAGGGGACTGAGCTTGGGTTATCGTAAACACTCCTACATTTTTTACACCCTAGCTCCTAGAAAGAATGCAATTGTAGCATATATAGCTAGTGTCATATTTTATATTGTGTTTGACCATAGATAAAAATGTATTAATATTTAGGATTTGTCTGGCACCGCTCACAATAGCCAAACGCTAATTTCCATCATAGCTTCACTGACGAAGCTGTTTTTCTCCTCCTTTCATAAAGACAAAAGTTGAGATGAAGCTGGAAATAGTAGCTTATCGCAGCTCTTTCACTCATGAGCTGTTGGTAAAACTATTCTGTCAAAATATTTTTTTCAAAGCAGCTCAGCTTCTCTAAAAAAATCTTCTTGTGAATCTGATTTCGAAAAAAACAACAGTTTAACTAGTGAAGTTGAGCCAAACATGTCATTAGAATATTACCCACTAATAATTTGTTAAAATGTGATGTATTTTACTGGCACGCAACATGTACTTGTATTTTTTGAATAGAGGTAGCATATCAGGTTTAGCACCTGTGACATTTCGTATTTCATCATGTACCTAGGGTGGATCCTTACTTGCGAAGCAAGCGCCATCTGGTGAGAGCAAAGCTTCCCATTACATTAAGGGCTGTTTTTGACTGCTTCACTCTATGTTTTTAAGCTAAACAGGTTTAGCTCCACGTACTTAAGAAAAAAAGTGAAGTGTCTATTGGTACCTGCAATGGTATAAGTTACTTGCTAACTCTAAATCAACTTCTTCAATAGTGTTAACTTTAACATGTAGCTCATAACATGGGTAGGTCCACGTAACGCTCTCACGTGATCTTGGAATGTGTGTATAATCTTCTCTCTTGACCAAAAGATATCTTTTTGCTCTTTTCTATTAAAATATAAATAATTATTTAAAACTAGGTTAAGAGTCACCCATTGCGGTGCTTAATCTTGGGAATGCCAAAAACTTTCCTAGAGCTAGTGCACCCGTGAATAGAGGGAATAATGGTCAAATAACAAGGCACTAATGAATCTTCCTAGAAGGTGAGACGAAATTCCCCTCCCTTCGCCAACCCAAGCTATTAAAAAGTAAATAAAATGACGCGGATGGGCATGTGGCCGGGCCGGCGGTGAAGGCCTCTTGCTCGTTTCTTTAGTCATTGGAAGGAGTGTTCCTTTTTTTTTTCTTTTCCACGGCCGTGCCTAAACAAGTTCTATTAAGAGAGGAGTGCAGAGAGGAGTAGTGCTTCTTTAAAACTAATGTATTTTCATTTAATTAGTATAGTCTCGTATTATTTAATACTCTCTCCGTTCTAAATTATAAATTATTTTAACTTTTTAGTACATCTATTTTGTCATACATCTAGATATAATTAATATTAATATGTCTAGTTACATAGTAAAATTAATGAACTTAAAAAGTTGAGCGACTTATAATTTTTCTTGAATACGCAAAAGACTTGCGCATCTTTTTCATTAAGAAGAAGAGAATGCAATGCAATACAATGAACCGGGGTGGAACAAGATTCGGACGATTCGAAACGAGCCGAGCCACCTCCGGTAAGAACCAACAAGAAAAGAAAACAACAGGAAGAAAAGGCCACCGCCACGGCGACAACCCAGAGTCCCGAAGGGGGGGAAGCAGGGGCACGACTAGACGTCGGAGGAGCCCGTAGGTGCGCCGTCGGAGCCTTCAGGAAGGAGACGCCCGCAGACGCCAACTCCGATGGACTATGCACACAAGGGATCTTTCGTTCCCGATTGGGCTCCGGCAGTGGCGCCCGAGGAACAGCGGAGACGACGTCTTCAAGAAGGTGATGACGATCGCGCCACCATCGTCAGTCCTAGCCCGTAGGCCTGAGGACATGGTTTTCACCGATGTTGTCCTGGGTTGCCGCTGCCGCCAATGACGTAGCTTGATGTCCTCGTGGAGTCTGCCGCCGGTGCCGATCAACTGGGTGGTCGTGGTGGCGGTGGGCCGAGCGCCGGCGCGTGGGTACCGCCAGGTTGGTCGTGGCTCACCGCATACCGCCGAGGCGAGCGGGAGTCCAAGCGACCGCTGGTCACCGTGCGAGCACTCACCCCGAGTGCTGACGGGAGGGCGCCGCCAACACGGCAAGGCACGTCTGCGGCAGCACAGGCCCCGGTGAAATGCGCGGGGATGCCGGGGAGGGGCCAAACGGCCGTCCTGCCGCCCACCCCTGAGAGGGGTTGGCCGGAACTGCCGCCGGAGGCCACCAATCCCTGGCTACGACCCACCACTGCCAGTAGGCAATGTGGGGGGTAGGGGACGAGCGCGCACCATGGACTCCACCGCGGTCTGCTCTGGTGCCCCGGAGTTGTGGGCGGGGGCCTCCCCGCCGCAGCGACCCCGGCCGAAGCTCTCCGCCTCAAGGCCGGGGGTGCGGCGGGCGCGGAGCGCATCAGAGCAGTGCGGCCGGATTCGTCGTAGCGCGTAAGCCCCCCGCCTCCATCGCCGAGAACGGGCCGGGCGGGGCGCCCCACGGCGCATCCCAACGGCCCACCGCTGCTGGTCCCGAAAAGGGGGCCGCTGTCTGCAGGGAGACCTCGTCTCCGCCACCGGCAGCCCACCGCCATCGCACGGGCGCGCGGCGCACGCCCGCCGGCCACCACAGGGGAGGGGGGTGGCCGGTCAGCCGCCTGACGCGAGCGGGGTGCAGGCGGCGGCGACGGCGGTGAAGCAGGGGTAGACAGTCCCCCGGTCGAGGTGCCCCGCACCTCCAGGCCGGGGCCCACGGCGGCATCGGCCCGGAGCAAACCCTAGCCGCCGCAGAGTGGGCCGGGGCTGGCCCAGGCGGGAGACGCGCCCGGGGTGGGGGGCGTGCATCGGGGGCGGGAGCCACATCCCGGCCGCCACCAGCCGGGGCCAGCCGCACGCGCGAGCCGGGTCCACCGCCGCCGGCCGTCGGTCCCGGGCCTCCGGCCACTCCCCAGCCGCGGCCATGGCGAGGAGGCGACGAACGCCGGCGGCCGGGCGACCCGCGCCGCCTCCGCTGGTAGCGAAACCCTAGGGCCTCGCCCTGGGGCCGCCGCCGGCCGGCGGGCGCCGCAGGGGCCAGATCCGGGAGCGAGGAGGCCGGATCCGCACCGTGGCAGGACGCCAGGCCGGCCCGCCGTCGGCCGAGCCGCCGCGCTCGGGAGGGAGGTGGAGGGGGCGAGGCGCGGGGAGGGCTCGGGGAGGACGGGGAGGCGCCTTTTTGAGCACCTCCCCCTTCGGCCGCCGCCGCCGGCGAGGAGGGTTGCGGCGGCGGCCGGATGGCGGTGAACAGGAGGCGCTGGGGCGGCGGCGGCGGCCCGGGTCGCCCCCGCCCCTTCCCCGGAGGAGAGACGACGCGGGTGCGAGACGACTTACGGGGGGCATCAATGTAGACCGGGACGATTCGACTTATAATTTGGATCGAAGAAGTATCTATCTTTCAACTAAGCTTAACAAGCTGAATCTTATCCAATCGAGTCAAAATGATATTTAGTTGAAAATCTGATAACTTTGATTTGCAATTGAAAACAAGTATATAAATAATCAAAGCAATTTCAAAATGAACCACGAGCCACTGGCCAAGCTTTTCACCCAATCTATTGTGATCCTACTGGTCGAAATCTACAAGTGGGGGGGGGGGGGTGGCGTTCCTTAGAGCTTTTTTCACGTAGTGGTTGGTGTAATTATCTTTCAAGAAAACGAGCTTAGGCAGCGACGAAGCATGGACGTTGCTTAAGCCAGGGCTGCATCCTCTTCTTCTTCCTCTCGCCCCTCCTTTCCTTTCTTCTTCCTCATGGCAGTAGGGGGACTTAGCCCGGGCTCCCACTACTAGAAAACCTACGTTATTTTTGTAACGCCATCAGAAGCGTCTCTACGCTGGAATGTAAAGACGTTATTTGGCATGATTTCAAGAATGTGTCTTAGTGTCACGATATTTAACACGCTTTCAACGTAAAGAGATATCTAGACATATTTTTTAACACGCTTTTGAAAATCGTATTTGAAAGATACGAAATTAGCCACGCTTTCAACCGTCAATAACATCTACACACGTTATAAAGCGTATCTCGAAAATCGTTAATAGGCACCTAGAAATGCTTTTTGACATGCAACTAAAAACGTCTAAAGTTGACACATAATTAAACATGCTTTTGACCGTGATTAGCATGAAGACACGTTGTGAGTGTCTCAAATAATCGTCTTTATGTGCATAAAAAAAATTTTATATGCAAAATTGAAATATCTCTAGTTGACAGAAAATTAGATACGCTTTTAGCATCACTAGATGGTAGAGACATTTTGATGTGTATTAGAAATTTGTCCTTAATCATGTAGAGACATTTTTATCTGAAATTGAAAAGGTGTGACCTACCAAGAAGGAGTTTGAGTTGACGTGGCGTATTTCTTTAATTAAAAATACTAGTAGGAATCTCTACCTAATATTTGTTCTTGGTTTACAAGAACATGCAATCTTTTGTGTCATTTAGAGATTATTTGGTTTATTAATATTTGTTCTTGGTTTACTAAAAAACAAAATAGCAATAAATTGGTATCAAAACCGGCACCTTTGGTAGAAAACCGAGCAAGCAAACCACTACGCTGATCTGTCGTTATTTGATTTCTTTAACTTTTTTTCTTGGTTACCGGAAAGAAAAAAATAGCAAAAAAAAAAAAAAACTGTAACAGGTAGGGATCGAACCCAAACCTGCCGTACCAATAAACGAAGTTACATAACAATGCACCAATTCTATCTTTGGCCTACAGGTGGTACTTCTATTTTTTAAGTAGTAGAGACACGTTGATGTTCCTAGTAGAAAGAACGTAGGGTTATGTATAAAATAAAACTTTTAATACTGAAAAATCAACATGAGGTTTTCCCTTGTTAATCTGTAGTTTTGTTGTGCTTGGCCTAGGGGTGGTACATGTATATAGAGAGTAAAACTCTCCACATGTACATCAACAAGCAATATGGTACTATTGATGTTGCATCCTCCACCTTTACTAATAGACTTAATTAATTATTAAAGCCCATTAATAAATAAAGACATGGGCCATTGGGTGCCACAAAATTCAAGAGAATTTATTATTTCGGAATTAATTATTTTCGTAGATAAAATAATTATAGAAAAATTCAGAATTGATTTTTAAGCTGCAAAAAAATACTCAAAGGCTCCAAAAATTTTAGGAAAACTTCTTAGAGGCATTTTGGAACATTAGGAACCAAATAAATTATTTAGAGCTCATAGAATGATATTTTGAAGCAACTAAAAATTAGAATATACTCATAGATAAGTGGGGAATAAGTTTTAGAAAAAGCTAGAAAATTTTCAAGAAATTTATAGAAATTGATCGACGGACGATGGACTGAACGGAGTGATTTGGATTACAAAGAAAAAACTTTGATAAGATCCCCAAAGAAAACTTGAGCTGAGAAACATGAAATTTAGTTATAGAAAAAAATAAAGGTGTGTCGTAGAAGGAGGAAGGATGATCTATCAAAAAGATTTTAAAAGTTTTTTTCACTTTTGGTCAAACCGCACAATACAAAAATCTTTTGGTCAAACCACACAATACAAAAATATAAATACACCGACATGTGTGCTCAATCATGTTTCTAAATCCTATGGCAAGTTTTAGTTTAATAGAAAATATTATTTTTCCTATGTTTCATGAGCACACTTATTCTTAAAAAATCATTTTAACTCTATTCTCAAAAGTGCAAAATTTAGGGTGTTACATATAAAAATTGGAAACAATGTTAGTATCACTTTTTCGGATGAACAAACAACCAAAATAAAGGATGTACATCTTGATGATTTATACACTTTTGTTCTTGCCTTTTTTCCCATTTTACTTCCCCGAAAAATCTATTGAAGTACTCATATTTTGAATTCTAAATAGTTCAAATCAACTCATATGACCCAAACAAAAGTTATAGATCTCGATGAGTTCTAAAACTTTCTGGTTGTCAATTTTTCATTTGAAATCGTTTATAGTTTTATATGGCACAATAAAGCGAGATACTCTCTCTCCGTCCCAAAAAGAATGCAACTTTGAGACTTATACGATCAAATTTGCTAAACTTTGACCAAATTTATAGTTATTAGTATTAATATTTATACTCAAACATGATTTATTATGAAATATATCTCATCATAAATCTTTTGCTATTATTTTGTATTGGAAATGTTAGTACTTTTTTATATAATTTTGATCAAAGTTGAACTCATTGGACTCCTTGAGAAACTAAGAAACAAGAATTGCATTCTTTTTTTTGGCACGGATGGAGTAATACAACTCCACACCATCTGCTTGTGAAACTCAAAAACAATGTAGTAGTTTTTCAATTTTAATGCATGAATAAATTGTATGATTCCTTTTCCATTGTTCATGTAAAATCCATGAAAACATTATGCATTGTTCATGCACTAAATTGATACATCTCTCACACTATTATATGGCTAAAAATTATGTAGTGCTTATGGACCCAAAACATGTTGTGCCAATTTGAAGAATTTTTTTGACCAAATTAATTTATTTTCATAATTATTTGTTTAATTATCACAAAATAAATGTAACAATATATAAACTTGGTCGAAAATCTACAAAATTGTATGATAATATGATTTTGGTGTATAATCATTGCATAAAAGTTTCAAATGATTTTAGCAATGTGGTACTTTTGTTGTTCACAAATCTATACATTTATCACATAGTTATATGAGGAGAGATGTATCTATTTAGTGCGTAGTCAAACTTTTGTATTGTTAAAGCAGACTAAAAGTGAGAGTTGTAGATCTCGATGAGTTTTCCAACTTTGCTATATATGAATTTTTCATTCAAAGTATTTACTATCCCAAAAAATTGGTTCAAATTTCTCATATTTGGAAAGTCAAACTCGAATTATTCGTAAAGAGTTGAATAGAGAAAAAAACAAAAACAAAAAACTATAGTTGATTTTGATTAGCTCTATAACATTATTATCGATGAAATTTTTATTTAAAATCATATATAGTCAAAATAGTTTCTTCAAAAATCTTAAATTTTGAAATTTTTAATTTTCATTTGTAGGTGGTTTCATGTTTTTTAGCTATGTACCTTATAGGTTATAGCCTTTTAATATTTTTAATATTTATGTGATTTTTTATTATGCATTTTTACAAGTTTAAGATGAGTTGATCATTTACAAAAAAAATTAAGAAAACAATTTCGGCTATGCTTGCGTAAAGAATAAGCAGTGAAAGATAATTTGCCGCCCACAGCCACACTAGCACGCTTGTAGAGATTTCACCTGCCGCCAAAAATTTGCCGCGCCCACGTGCCTTGCGATTTGCGTACAAATCGCGTCACTTAACTACCCCACCCCGCATTAACCTCCTCCATTCACAACGGAGAGCAGGCAGGATTCGATCCAGAAAGTTTCGCCTTCCCGCAACCGTTCCTTGCGCCTCGCCGCCCGTCACCTAGATCGAACGGAGCGCCGCCCATCTGGCCGTCTCCTACTCTCATAGATCCATCGATCCCTTCGTCTCTGCCATCCCCAGCGCCCCCACTACTCCACCTCGGTCGCCATGCGACATCTTCATCCTCCCCTCCGGCTACTGCAGAACTGGCGATGGCGGCCCCGATCTCCCACGTAGACGGTGCTCATCTCCCACGGCGACGCGTGCATCCAGCCCCTCCCTCCAACCGGACGCAGTGGCTCGTCGACACAACCAGGTGCGGCGCGTGTTGCCCTACGAACCCCCAAACCTAGGTACGTAATCCCATATCTAAGTCCATGTCGATTCCGTTTCCAGAGAAACTCACGATTGTGAGTTCACGAGTCTCCCACGGACGACGTCACAACTGATCGTTCTCACGCTACTGCTGTTGGAGGATTCGGAGTCGGCCTGTCTGCAGGCAATAGGACCGGCGGACTACAAGTTCTCAGGTCTGGACGTCTCCTCTGGGCGGTTCCCATCTATTCGTGCTCTGTTATGGGTGCTGAATCTTCCTTCTATGTCCTGAGATCAGTTTGATTTGTTTCACTAGTTTATTAGCTTTGCTCTATTATTTTTGGGGCAGGTGATGGAAGTGGAGTGAACTTGTACGGGGAGTACCGATTTGACTCAGTTTCAGAGAAGGACGATCTTTCTGATCAAGAATTTGATGCTAATGTGAAGTAGACTGAGAGATTCAATGCAGGGCATGGTATAATTGAATCTAAAGACAATGCACATCAGCCCTCATAGGCACAGATTGCTATTGCTACAAAATTCAGAGCACCAATCACAAGGTACGAATATGAATAGTAGCCATAAATGTGCATGCAGTTACCTCCTAGATTGTATACAGAAAGATATAGCTGTAGAAGTTGGTAGTAATAGATTTATATGATTTCTTTATGAGCTGCAGATCCATATTGGACTAGCCACAAGCGGTTATGTATGTTATATGAAACTAGTTAGGAAACAAGCAAGTTGCTTTGTAATTGTCTGTATGCACCACTGCTTTGTTTGATGAATGGCATTGGGTTTTTATTAGCATCGTAACAATTTAGATTATAAATTTCTATTTGAAGAACAAATCAATGAAATGTAGGTTAATTCTTGGGTCTCCAAAGTTTGAAAACCAAGTAATTTGTATTGACTTTGTTTTAAATACACTATCTATGGTTGCAAGTTGTAGTAGTATCCAACATCATCATTTAACTAAGACTATGACTATTGCAGTACCATGTTTCTAATGAAACTGTGGTTTGCAGGTTGCAGGTCCTAGCGACCACACCATCATCACCATACCACTCCCAAATGACGGTGATTTGACATCGACACAATGGATCTACTACACTTTGTCTTGGCTGAATTTGTTTGGGATCTGCAAATGATTTTTTGGATGAATCTGTGGATAAATCTGATGCTACTCATCATGTCATTTTGATCGCTGCCAAGAGGAAGTGATTTTGTAATGTGATTCTGTGCAGAAGTGACGATTTTGTACCTAACTACTAAAATTATGTGATATGGTTTGTGTATTTGCAACGACAATATAGCTTGATTTTTGTTTGCATACCAATGTGTTCACTACTAATAAAGATTAAACATTACTACTGGGTTTACTATTAAATCAGTAGTAGCATGTTCTGGTAAAGCATTTCGTATGATATAACATGTCTATACTACTACATACAACATATAGATATATGTACCAAATCGTTTCAACAAGTAGTAATACACACTATGACGTTACTATACAATGTATCGATGTATGTAGACACGCAATAAAGACGTGGCTATAATATCGTTTTACTTTTGTTGACACGTGTCATACGCCATGTCACCTCTCCACGTCAGCTGCCATGTCACCTCTCTAGATTAGCTACCACATCACCTTTCCACATCACCTGCCACATCATCTTTCATGTCACCAACTACATCGTCTCTATACTGCTTAATACATAATATTGCGTCACAAAAAATGTGACTATAGTAGTAGACACGAATTGTGAATGTATCTACAATATCGTCTCTACAGTTTTTTCACATGTTATGAAACGTATCTATACGACGTAACTACACTAATAGACGCGTGTTATATGCGCATCTATAAAAGCGTGCCTACACCCATATAGAGACGGGTAAAAGCGTATCTATTGTCTAAAAAAAGCGTAGCTATAGGGGGTTTTCTAGTAGTGTCCATAGGAATCATGGCGGTAGCACACCCCCCCCCCCCCCCCCCACCACCTGTACTGACTCCGCAACTTGTCATGGCCGCCTGTACTGACTCCGCAGAATCTATTCTTACGTGGTTTATTTATCAAGTACCACTACGCAACTTGTCATGGTGGTGTCTCGAAAGTCTGCAACAATGATATCACTTTTAGCATTAACAAATCTAGCGCTTGTCGCATTTTCATGCTTACTTGACCATGTACCTAGCCTGTATCCTTCCCTTTGTCGCAAAGCAAGCGCCCTGTGGCGAGAGCGAAGCTTCCCATCACAGCAAAAGGTGCAATTGGAGGGTGTGAGCTTGGGTTATCGTGAACACTCCCACATTTTTTACTCCCTAGCTCCTAGAAAGAATGCAATTGTAGAATATATAGCTAGTGTCGTATTTTATATTGTGTTTGACCATAGATAAAAATGTATTAATATTTAGGATTTGTCTGGCACCGCTCACAATAGCCAAACGCTAATTTCCATCATAGCTTCATTGACGAAGCTGTTTTTCTCCTCCTTTCATAAAGACAAAAGTTGAGATGAAGCTGGAAATAGTAGCTTATCTCTGCTCTTTCACTCATGAGCTGTTGGTAAAGCTATTCTGCCAAATATTTTTTTCAAAGCAGCTCAGCTTCTCTAAAAAAAATTCTGCTTGTGAATCTGATTTCCGAAAAAACAACAGTTTCACTAGTGAAGTAGAGCCAAACATGTCATTAGAATATTACCCACTAATAATTAATTAAAATGTGAACTATTTTACTGGCACGCAACATGTACTTGTATTTTTTGAATAGAGGTAGCATATCAGGTTTAGCACCTGTGACATTTCGTATTTGATCATGTACCTAGGGTGGATCCTTGTGAAGCAAGCGCCGTCTGGTGAGAGCAAAGCTTCCCAATACATTAAGGGCTGTTTTTGACTGCTTCACTCTATGTTTTTAAGCTAAACAGGTTTAGCTCCACGTACTTAAGAAAAAAGTGAAGTGTCTAGTGGTACCTGCAATGGTATAAGTTACTTGCTAACTCTAAATCAACTTCTTCAATAGTGTTAACTTTAACATGTACTCCTCCGTTTCAAAATACATGTCATTCTCGCTTCCCGAGAAATCAGTATTTCTAAATTACTCGGCAATTATATATTAAAGAATATTAATATTTATAATATATAATTAATATCATTGGAAAGATCTTTGAATCTAGTTTTTTAACAAATTTTTTGAAGATACAAATGTTGCACATATTTTCTACAAATCGAGTCAAATTTGAAAAAATTTGACCTGCACGCATCCCATTGCGTCATCTATTTTGAAACGGATGGAGTAGCTCATAACAAGGGTAGGTCCATGTAACGCTCTCACGTGATCTTGGAATGTGTGTATAATCTTCTCTCTTGATCAAAAGATATATTTTCGCTCTTTTCTATTAAAATATAAAAAAATGTTTAAAACTAGGTTAAGAGTCACCCATTGCGGTGCTTAATCTTGGGAATGCCAAAAACTTTTCTAGAGCTAGTGCACCCGTGAATAGAGGGAATAATGGTTAAATAACAAGGCACTAATGAACCTTCCTAGAAGGTGAGACGAAAATTCCCTCCCTTCGCCAACCCAAGCTATTAAAAAGTAATTAAAATGACGCGGATGGGCATGTGGCCGGGCCGGCGGTGAAGGCCTCTTGCTCGGAAAAAAAAATACTTTAAACGGAGGAAAACTGAAAAGTGTTCGTTTCTTTAGTCATTGGAAGGAGTGTTCCTTTTAATTCTTTTCCACGGCCGTGCCTAAACAAGTTCTTCTATTAAGAGAGGAGTGCAGAGAGGAGTAGTGCTTCTTTAAAACTAATGTATTTTCATTTAATTAGTATAGTCTCGTATTATTTAATACTCACTCCGTTCCAAATTATAAATTATTTTAACTTTTTAGTACATCTATTTTGTCATGCATCTAGATATAATTAATATTATGTCTAGTTACATAAATTAATAAACTTAAAAATTCGAGCGACTTATAATTTGAAACAGAAGAAGTATCTGTCTTTCAACTAAGCTTAACAAGCTGAATCTTATCCAGCCGAGTCAAAATGATATTTAGCTGAAAATCTGATATCTTTGATTTGCAATTGAAAACAAGTATGTATATATATAATCAAAGCAATTTCAAAACGAACCATGAGCCAGCTGGCCAAGCTTTCAGCCCAATCTATTGTGATCCTACAGATCAGAAATCTACAGCGAGATGAGTTGGTGTAATTATCTTTCAAGAAAACGAGCTTAGGCAGCAACGAAGCCTGGACGTTGCTTAAGCCAGGGCTGCTTCCTCTTCTTCTTCCTCTCGCCCCTCCTTTCCTTTCTTCTTCCTCATGGCAGTAGGGGGGCTTAGCCCGGGCTCCATGGGAATCATGGCGGTAGCACCCCCACCCACCCCCCCACCCCCGTGGCTTCGTCGCTGAGCTTAGGCCACTCTCAATGTACTGTATCATGTCACTCTTGAATTGACATACAAGACACATGGTTCAAAACGGAAACATCTTCACTCATAAAGGGGAGAGTAGTGTTCATCTAACTGGAGTACTACCATACAAGGTGGATCATGCAGCCTATATGGGAGGTGACGGATGAACAGGAATACCAGATATATCGAATTATGTTAGTGATGATAGAGTTTCTTTTCCTCAAAATTCAGGAAAGAACTCTCAATTTGCATACAAAATCACATACATTCTTTGGAGACCACTAACACCAAAAACTGCACATATAAGAAATGAGATATATCACTCTTACAGCTCATACATGCATTATTGGTACATCACACTGGATTAAACACTTGCTCTTCCAAATATACACAGGTGCGGATCTAGCTAGACGGGCAACGGGGCTCTAGACCTCCCTGAGATCCCCAATTCTTCCTGATGGACAAAGAAAGCATAAAAACCCAACGCGGCAGCGCTGGCCATGGCCCATACGAGCACCGCCGCCGGGAGTGGCATCACGGCAGCCACTTTGTAGCAAAACATGACTGTGAGCGTCGTGGTGAGGGCCCAGATGGCCATCTTCATGCGTAGTCTTCCCAAGCTCGCCGTCTCCGGTGGTGTACGCTCAAACGACTTCAAACAGTAGAAGAGCAGGGTAATATGCACGTAGGCACAGATAACGAAGGCGATGGACATGTAGTCGCCGGCGGAGCGGAAGACAGCCACGCCGGAGTTGATGCTGAGGAAGAGAAAACCCAGCACGGTGGGCACCCGCATATGGTTGTGGTCCTCGTGGCCAACCTCCGGCGGCTGCTCCGTGGGCAGCGGTCGGCCATCTCCTGCCCCCGCGCGTTGCACCAGAGCCATGTCGCTCATGCTATCTACGACCAAAGGGGGTGGGGGTGGGGGATGAACTGATGATGGAAGGAAGAAGGGGGTGGGGGTGGGGGATGAAGGAAGGAAGAGGGACAAGGAGTGCCCCTGCGCTGCTGCGCATTTAAGCCAGGTTCCCAGCTACTAGCTCGGAACGGACGGGAATTCGGTGAGCTCGGAACGGACGGGGAACGGACGGGAATTCGGTGAGCTCGGAACGGACGGGAATTCGGTGCATTGCGTCTGTAGACTCCATCCGCTACATACATATCTTCAGCATGCGACGCGTGGACAGACGACCAATCGAACGATACCGACGACGCGCCTTCTACCGACAGACGACCAATCGGACGCATCGAGTTCTTGAATTCTAGTGTGCATCATACTACCGAATTGCCATGAAACGGTTTTCGACTTCTTATGTTGGGTACATTACGCTTGTTTGCAGCATCTGATGCGCGGAGGACTTTTTGGGCAGCAATCTGTCACCAATGACCCAAACTTGACTCACAGTGACATTTAATCCAGAATGTGTTATATGTAGCACCCAGCTATTAATGTGCTTGAAATGGATTGTGATTTGAGACGATATGTACTAACAAGTTTCCTGCAAGTGGTTGAGTCTATGTATCTTTCCACAAAGATGCTTGATTGAAGTAAAGATATGTTTTGTAGCAATTGGTTCAGATTGTAATTGAATTGTTTCTAGGATTTGCGCAATGCCTGTTCAATGAAGTTTGTGCCCTTTGTTTACAGGAAGAACCAGAAACCTAAGCATGATCTGCAGATCAAGACAAGTGTAATGGAGCATGTTCCGAGGTAGAATCAAAGAAATCATACATATATGGTGGAAAAAAGAGAGATGTTTGTAGAGATAGAATCAGTGTTGATGACTGTTGTGTCAAATGACTGTTTCCTCAAATGCAAATATGTAAAGAAATGTTAGGAGTAGTTGGGGCTGGACCAGATAGAAGTGAGCTTACCGTACTGAGAACTGCACAAGAAATGGTAGCTAAAATTCTGAATATGCCAGAGATGCTGTGCAATAAGATTCTAATTCTGTTATGGAAATGGTTTTCACATATTTTGTCCATCTGTTTAGTACATATTTGGACGACAAATTGAAAACATCATTGACACTGAAGACACTGAATTATTTATGTTTGATCCAGTGATGCTACAGCTTAGAACTTTTTTTTATCTCCAGACTTCAGAACCATTCAACATGGCATATAAAAAAAATGGGATATGTATTTCACATTCAGAAGAATTACATTGCACATCAATCATGTCAGACCATTTACAGATAGGACATTTGACATAACAAGTATCAACACTGAATCAGTTAAGTCACCTGCAGTTTGAAACAAAATTTTAGAAATCAGTCAGGCAATCTCATTGTAGCTCCATGTACATTTGAGATTATATCTTCACCATCTTAACTGATGACAAAGACCATATTATTTTACATTGTAACACAGCCATCGCATTCTAGACTTCAAAACCATCCAAGATGGCATCTGTATTTCACATTAAAAAAGTTACATACATTAATCATGTCAGATCATTTACATATAGGTCATTTGACACAACAGTCATTGGCATTGATCCTATCTCTACAAATCTCTTTCTATTTTCCACCATATGTAGAGAACAGTTGCTCCCAGTATAGAGAACTTGACTTCCTCGTGTTCTATCCAGAGGCAGTGTATGATATCCAATATCCTTCCACTAATGCAGCAGCAAGATTTATTTAAAAAAATGCTGGAACATTCATTTAAAAATGACAGCGCTATTTGCTCTTGCTATCAAATTGACAACTTCTTTTCTTTTGAAAAAAATCTGGTGCATAGAAGTAATTGATTGAACCGCCGGAGTCTAGACTCAGACTGAACACTGCAATTCAGACCTGCAGGTTTGAAACAAGATTTCAGAAATCCATCAGCTAATATATCAAACCTAACCAGATGGAATCATGGATTGACAACTCTAGCTTGCAGTAGCAGACGAGAGGTGGCCTTGGTCACCACTCACCACACACTTTTTGATCTATGAATTTTCACTTTCCAGATTGCTCGATTTGACATGAGGCTAGCCAATGAGGATGTTGGGATGCTTGCATTCACCTCGGAACAAATTCCAGCACCTTTCCTTCTCCCTGAAATGGTAAGCTCATTAAATCATATATTCGTTCCAGTTAATGTCATGATGCCCTGTGTTATTCTAAACTTTGTTATTATAGCATTGCCAGAGCTATTTGGACTTTCATACAAAATAATTATTATTTCTCACTAACACATTACTTGTGATAGCCAAATGGGAATCGTTGTTAGACTGTCCCTTTTATGTAAATATTTTGAATAATCCCTCGTTCTTTTTCAGGTGGAAAGGTCCGCGAGCATGCTTAATTACTTCCTCTTGCAACTTGCTTGTCCCCAGAGGAAATCTTTGACTGTAAAGGATTCAGAGAAGTACGAGTTCAAGCCAAAGCAGCTATTGAAACAGGTTCCATGGATAGTTCTCTCCGTTTTCTTTACTTCTCTTTCCGTTGTAGATTGCCACCATCGATGTCCATATCTCAAGGGGTGACAAAGGAATCTGTCTTCCCAGCTGCAATCTCGAAAGATGGCAGAGCATACAATGTTCAGGTAATTTTTGCTTTGTTCATCCAATTAGAGATTGCTCCTGTATTTGTAGTCTAACCATCGTCTATGGATGCTGAGGCAATCCTTGGGGACATACCAGATGAATTCCTCGATCCAATTCAGGTACTAGATCTTTCGAAAAAAATCAGGTACTATATATTGCTATTTCCTACAAATACCATCATTTTCTTCTTCCTCTAATCTAAGAATCACTATACTAATTTGAATAATCATATATTATTTAGTACAAAAATGTGAACCTGGATTGTTAAGATAACGCAAACCCTGAGGTTCGTATAATCATATGAATAGCAAAGCAAAGTATGGAAAAAGAAGCATTTCTACAAGGCAGCATGGGACACAGTCCGGGACAACGTCATGGCCTTCCTGCACGCCTTCCATGCAGGGGAGGCTGACCTCCAGAGAATCAACCGTTCCGACATTGTCCTGATCCCGAAATGCTCCAATGCAACAGCGCCCTCAGCCTTCAGGCCGGTGTCTCTTCAGAATTGCCCGGTCAAGGTGCTCACCAAAATACTCACAGTCAGACTGCAGGCGCAAATTCAGAAACTTGTTGACATTGATCAGACTGGGTTCCTCCAAGGCCGGTCTATATCAGAGAATTTTGTGTACGCTACAGAACTTGTCCAGTGTTGCTACAAAAGGAAGGCCCCCACGGTTGTGCTCAAACTCGACTTCGCCAAGGCCTTCGATTCGGTGGATTGGGCAGGACTAGCGGTAGTGCTGGGGGTCAGAGGCTTCCCGGGACAGTGGTGTGACTGGATGGCTGATCTGCTGCAATCGTCGAGGTCGGCGGTCCTAGTTAACGGCTGCCCTGGACCGTGGATATCGTGCAAGAGAGGACTCCGGCAGGGAGACTCCCCTGTCGCCATACTTATTCATCCTAGTTGCTGATGTGCTGCAGGCCCTTGTCAAGTGCAATGGGAGAGTGAGACACCCGATGTGTGAAGGTGCATGCCTGATCATTCAATATGCGGACGACACTTTGATCTTGCTGCGTGCGGATGAAGAGGACGTCGGTCAACTGAAAATATGCCTTGATCAATTTGCAGATGCTACCCGGGCTGAAGATCAACTTTCATAAAAGCACAATGGTACCGATGCATGTCTCGGAAGATGATGTTGACAGATTGGTCTCTATCCTGCAGTGTAAGCGCGACAGCTTTCCGCAAACGTACCTTGGGCTCCCCCTGTCCAACACCAAGCTCCGGTTGACGGCCTTTGCGCCACTGATCTCCCGAGTCGACAAGTACCTGGCAGGATGGAAGGCTATGCTGCTGAGCCCCGCTGGGCGTGTTGTTTTGATCAACAGCGTCTTGGATGGACTGCCCACCTACACCATGGGAGCGCTGCTTTTGCCACCCGGTGTGAAAGATGCAATTGATGCTAGGCGCCGTGCCTTCCTCTGGTCGGGAACAGACAGAACCTCTGGAGCTCAGTGTCTGATAGCCTGGGAGCGGGTGTGCGCCACTGTAGGATCTCTGGAAGGGTAAATGGCCTAGAGGGGGTGAATAGGCCTGTCAAAAATCAACTCGAGCAGATGTCAGAAGCTCGGGCGACACTGTCGCTCAACCTGGGCGACACTATCGCCTGACAGATATAAACCTGCTAAAGTTGAAACTTGACAGAGACAAACTAGTCACTAGCAGTGATCTACTGAGAGAAAACTAGCTCCAAGTCCAGCTTGAAGACTGGCTCCCACAGAAAGTGTAGAAACTTGAAGATCAAGTAAAACAACCCTAGCAACTACTCAACAACAGGAACATCAGTAAGTAAAACTGAAGCACGCGAGACAATCTATTTATCCCGTGGTTCAGCTCGCCACAAAAGGCTTGCCTAAGTCCACGTTGTTGAGGTATCCACAAAAGGATTGGACGTCACCACAAAGGTTGGTCCTTCCCTCGATCTCAAGTCAAGAGAGTTAACTCTTGAGGTGAGAGGGTGATTTCTTTGCTGCAGGGTGAGGTTACAAACCTCCCGGGGTTGCCACACGAGTTGGCAACTCAAGGGAGAAACCTAGCCGACTAGGAGCAAGCTCCAAGAGTAACAAACCCTAGGGTCGCCGGCCAAACGTGCACCAAATGCTCTCAAACTTTGGGAATCAGTGGATCTGCTCTTCGATTGGAGTTTGCTTCTTTTTTCCTCAAGATTTGCTGGTGGGATTTGTAGATCGGCTTGAGGAAGGTGGGAGCTCCAATGGAGGAGAGAGGGAGAGCCTTTGGTTGTTCAAGAGTTCGAATGAATGGATAGAGGAAGAAGATGACTGTTGTGAGAGAAGGCCGCTGTATAAATACTGGCTCATTCCCAACGGTCAACAGTGGGCGACACTGTCGTCCATTATCGCCCCTACCAAAATAGCTCGAAAGGATCTGAATTTTGGCTGGCTGCTTTGGTTGGGTGTAAGGATGTGTTTGGTATGGATTTGAGCATCTGGTTGCACACTTGACCAACTAACCTAGAATCCCACTTAATAGTACGGCTTTTCCTAAACTCAAGATTCAAAAGTAAAATGAAATTAGACCTCCTGAGTCCAGCAAGCCATCCTTCAAGAATGAGGGGTACCTGCAACCTGTTTACTAACATCCTTTTCCATTCCCTGCCTGTCATCTCGATAAACCTCATTAGTTTCCTAATTCGGTGATCATCAACACCAAAACCCACAAGGTGGCCTAATTGCACTTACAATCTCTCCCTTTTTGGTGATTGATGACAACCAAATTAGAGTTTACAAAAAGAATATAAATAACTGAGATTTTCGACACATGGATGTAGAAGCCTCCCCCTAAAATTGTGAATAGAGATTTGAATTCTCAGATTTGACTTTAAAGTCAAGTTTCACAATTTTAGGTGAAAATGGGGCCTCCCCCTACATCCATGCCAGCTGTGGGAGACTGAACATGAAACTGAAAATATGAACTAATATTATCACAAGCAACGTGTCAGTCAAAACAGAGCAAAATTTGGCTTCAAAAGCTATGGGCGACACTGTCGCCGCCCGAGCGACACACTGTCGCCCAAAGAACCACAAAGCGTAACAAAGCCAAATTTCCACAAAGACTTAAAATGCAACTAAAGCAACTTAGCCAGAGAGTATGACAAGCTGAAATAGTAACCTCTAATACAAGTTCAAATCCAAAGAAAACTTAAGTCCAAAGCTTAAACTTATTACAACTTAAAATAGTTTTTCATCGTTCCTTTCACAACCTAAAACTACTCTCATCGGATCTGAAACAGAAGTGCAGCTGATGTCGAAGGCCGTCGAAAAACGATTGACCCCCCTAATTTTCTCCCCCTTTGGCATCAAGCGCCAAAAAGAGAAGAGAAAAGAAGGCAAAGTCACTCGTCGTCGCTGTCCTGTCCCTGCGGCCGAGAAGATGAACCCGGAATGTCTGCTGGAGCCCTCCTGCTGTAGGTGTGATGGTAGAGAAACTGAGCTGCCTGAACATCTGGATCCTGTTCCCTAGCTGGTATCTCAGTACTGACTGTGGGGAACCGTGGAGCCTGAGTGGAACTCTGAGGGGGATAGCCAAAATAAATGGATCGATCATAGTATGCATACCCCTGATACTGCTACTCTGGCTGCCAGTAAGGATGCTGAGCCCTCCTATCTCTCTGTTCTTCATCCTCAGAGGAAGTGTCAGACATGTGAGGAAGGTCAACTCTAGGAGGTGACTGAATAGGTGGCAGAGGTGGAAGTCCTGCTACCTCTCTAGCTGCTCTTCTCTCCTGTCTTCTCTTCATCATGTCCTCATATGCCATCTTAGACTGATATGTGCAATGTGTGAACATGCCTTTCAGGAAAGCAGTCATCTTGGACCATCTTTTATCAATCTTCTTTCTCCTTTCACCAGTGGGAGGTGGGCCATGCTGTTGCTACTGTGGTATGTCATCATGTGCCGGCTCCACAGCTGCTGCCCTGCCTCTCTCACTGCCTCCCAAACCTCCCTTCTTCTTCTGTATGTTGTAGGGAGTGTGCACACAGTTCTTGGGATATTGGATACATGTAACCCTCTCAATCATATACATAAGATAAGGTGCATAGGGTAGTTTCCTCCTGCCATCATGAATTGCAACTCTCAGCTCATCCCAAATCCATCTAGGAACATTGAACACTGAGCCACTAGGAAACCTGGACAACACGTTAGTGATTCTGCCATTCAGATCTATTGCATTATCCTTGGGGTTGAGCGTCGTGACAAACATGTTGTTCATAATATAGTAATAGCTCTTCAGATGTGTCCTGGTCCAATCAGCAGTGATACCCTGAGTCTCCCCCATGAAGCTCACCTCAAAAGGAGCAAATCTCCTGACACCCTCACCATGGATTCTTTCATATCCAAAGTGCTCCTCACTGAATCCCAACAACCTGTGGAAAGTGGGATAGTCTATCTTTCAATGCTTATCATCTGTCATCCAATATATTTTATCTTTCACACTATCACAGAAGTATGTAGCATGGAACTGAGCAAGAATCTCCCTGTTCCAGTCATAACTGAAACCCATGATCAGAGCTAGCTCAAAGTTGTAGCATGTCTCAATAGCTGCATTGAAGTCTGGATCATCCCTGCTCTACAACTCACCAAAGTCAATGTATTGCATCTTACAAATTTTTCCTTTTGACCCCTTGGGGAGTATGGCAGTCTCATAATAATCAGCCTGAAAAGCTGTCCAGAACCTGTAATCAAGGCCATCTTCTTGAGGTAACTCATACACATTTTCTCTTCTTGCTTTCTCTACAGCCCTTGTTTGATTCAAGTAGATAAGGGCTTTTCTTTCACTAGGATTATGTGGCTTCCTCATCCAATATTCATTTGTTTCTTTTCTGAGCCTATGAGTATCAAAAGAACCAAGCAACTCAGGAATTTCTGGAGGGAACCTGATAGTATATCCTGTAGCTTATTGCCACCTTCATCATCTTGTTTTCTGTCACCAACATAACCTCCCTGTCCTCTGCCTCTCTTAGGTCTTGCCTTTCTTGCCAACTGCTACCTCTTACCTCGGCCAGCATCCACCTCCTTGCTCCATCTATGCAATTCAAACATGTCTTATTTAGAAACTATCATTATAGTGTGCCTCCAGAGAAAGATGCAAACAGGACTTAATTGTTGAAGCTGAGTTGAAACCAGAACTGCAAAGTTTGCTGAAAAAGATTTCAGCATTGGTGGGCGGCACTGCCGCCCTGCCTGGGCGACACCGTCGCCCAAGACTCCTCTGCAGTTTTGAGTTCAAACCAGTTTCGACAGTTAAATCTAGTTTTCATCTATCTCTATGCATCACCATTATTCCGAGAATCCAAGTCCAAAAAATAAATGTGAACAATCCTAGCCATGAATTAAAGACTTTTAGTTTGAAATGACATTTTGAATCGATTCTAGTTGGTGACCCAAACTGATTTTGTTTTTCATCAAATGAATGGGTTTAGGGCAGTGGTTGGAATCCACCAAAGGCATCAAAACAGCCCCAAAAGAGGATGCAGCATCCTCCCCCTAAAGCACTCAATCGGTGAAACCTAAAATCAATAAGGACCAACCACTAGAATCAACTCTAGTCCATCCAAACACCACTTAGAACCATGAATCCATGACTAGAACCATCACAATGCATAGATCGAGATAGGTTAGGGTTTCACCTTGAGAACACCTCGTGGAGTGAGGAGGAGAGGAAAGCAAGCCCCTTGCCCAAGGGAAGCAGCTCCAAATCGGCCGTGGAGGAGGTTGCCGAGGTGGAGCGACACTGCCGGCCTCCAATGGCGGCAGTGGGGCGCCGGCCCTTCTTCTTCTCCAAGAGGAAGGGAGGTGGAGAAGGAAGAGAGCCAACTAGAGAAGGAAAACAGAGGGAGGAGGCGGCGGCGGCTCAGGCTAGACAGAGATAAGGAGGAGAGAGAAACAGCCCACGCGCCAGAAAAATTTGGGCTCGATCTAACACAGGATCGCTGGGCGGCACTGCCACCCATAATGGGCGACACTGTCGCCCTGCCCAGAAAGCAGAGTTACAGCTCAAACTTTCTCCTACTGTTTCCTTCAGACTTGCACAAGTATTCTACCAAGTTTCATGACCAGTAAGCATACAACATTTTAGACTATGGTCATGACCCTTAGTAGAGGTTTTCTAAAGCATTTTGAAAGACTTGAAACTAAATATTTTTCAAATATTTTCCTAACATGCTAGTATCTCGACAAAGGCATGCTGAACTTCAAGCCAAGTCATTGGAATCGAGAATATTCAGTTCATCATGAAGCTCACAAAATCTTGACTCACTTAAGGGCTTAGTGAAGATATCGGCTAGTTGTTTTTCGGTTCTCACATAGCACAATTCGATATCTCCTTTGGCTTCGTGGTCTCTTAAGAAGTGATGTCAGATGTCTATGTGCTTTGTTCTTGAATGGTCTACAGGGTTATTTGCAAGCTTTATGGCACTTTCATTGTCACACAAAAGTGGGATTTTGGTAAAGTGACATCCGAAATCTTGAAGGGTCTGCTTCATCCAAAGTAGTTGAGCACAACAAGCGCCGACTGCAACATACTCGGCTTCAGTGGTGGATATGGATACACAATTTTGCTTCTTAGAGCTCCAAGACAATAGGGACCGTCCAAGGAATTGACATGTCCCCGAAGTGCTTTTTCTCTCTAATTTACAACCAGCATAGTCAGAGTCTGAATAGCCAAGTAGAGTGAACTTAGAACCCTTAGGATACCATAAGCCAAGATTTGGTGTGTGAACTAGATATCTCAAGATTCTTTTAACAGCCATCAAATGACTCTCTTTCGGGTTGGCTTGAAATCTAGCACACATGCACACGCTAAGCATAATATCAGGCCTAGATGCACACAAGTAAAGTAGAGAGCCGATCATGGAACGATATACCTTGATGTCCACGGCTGTCCCTTTATTGTCAAGATCAAGAAGTCCATTGGTTGGCATGGGAGTATTGATTGCCTTTGCATGCACCATGCCAAACTTCTTCAGCATATCATGGGTGTACTAATTGGTTTGACTAATGAAAGTACCTTCCCTCAATTGCTTGATTTGAAAACCAAGAAAGAACTTCAGCTCACCCATCATGGACATCTCAAATCTGTTGGTCATTCTCCTACTAAATTCCTCAATATACACATGGTTAGTACTACCAAATATTATGTCATCGACATATATTCGGCACACAAATATATCATTTTTAGCCTTATGTGTAAAGAGAGTAGGATCAGCTTCGCCTATCTCAAAGCCTTGTTTCAGCAAGAATTCCTTAAGGCATTCATACCATGCTCTTGGTGCTTGTTTCAGCCCATAGAGTGCCTTTTGGAGTTTGTAGACATAGTTGGGGAACTTGGGATCTTCAAAACCCAGGGGCTGCTCGACATATACTTCCTCTTGTATTGGGCCATTGAGAAATGCACTCTTCACATCCATTTGGTGTAGCTTGAAATCATGATGGGAAGCAAAGGCTAGAAGAATCCGAATTGCTTCAAGCCTTGCCACAGGTGCAAATGTTTCTTCAAAGTCCAAGCCCTCTACTTGAGTGAAACCTTTTGCCACCAATCTTGCCTTGTTCCTTATCACTATTCCATTTTCATCTTGCATGTTGCGGAAGACCCACTTGGTGCCAATGACATTGGTCTTGGGCCTTTCCACCAAGGTCCACACTTCATTTCTTTTAAAGTTGTTGAGTTCTTCTTGCATTCCCATGACCCAATCCGGATCCTTGAGTGCTTGCTCTACCTTAAGAGGTTCCAAAGAGGAGATAAACGAGTAATTTTCACAAAAGTTTACAAGATGTGAACATGTTACCACTCCCCTTCGAATACTCCCAAGAATATTTTCCACCGGATGGTCTCTTTGAATAGTTTGGTGAAGTCTTGGATGCTCAACATCTTCTTGATCATCTTCTGGACCTTCACTTGCTTCTTGTTCAAGGATAGGATCTAGGTTCATCCCTTGAAGTGTTGATGCAGAGGCTGGAGGTGCTGCTACTGAGGTAGAGGGGGCGGCACTGCCACCCTTAGGAGCGGCACTGTCGTCCTACTGTTTCTCAGCAGGGGTGTGCTGCCCTTCTTTGCAGAGTTTGTCAACAGAAATTTGTGCAGCAGCAGCTTGAGAATCTTCATCATCTGAGGCTGTATTTTCTTGTGACCTCACATCTCCAATTGCCATGTCCTTGATTGCCTTACAAGGTGGATCCTCTTTACCTACAACACTTGCATCAACTTGCTCTACTTGAGAGCCATTAGATTCATCAAATGTCACATCCACCGTGACCTCAATTCTGCCCATGGCTTTGTTAAAGACACGGTAGGCGTGCTCATTTGATCCATAACCAAGAAGAACACCTTCATCAACTTTAGGTGCAAATTTAGAGACTTTGGCCCTTTTGTTAAGTATGAAACACTTGCAGCCAAACACTCTAAAATATGACACTTTGGGTTTGTTACCGGTTAGGAGTTCATAAGATGTCTTCTTGTACTTCTTGTATAGATAGAGACGGTTGATGGCGTGACAAGCGGTCTTGATTGCTTCATCCCAAAAGAGGTCCGAAGTCTTGTACTCATCAAGCATTGTCCTTGCCATGTCAATGAGTGTCCTGTTCTTCCTCTCTACTACACCATTTTGTTGAGGGGTGTATGGAGTTGAAAACTCATGCTTGATACCCTCTTCATCAAGAAATACTTCAACTTGGGTGTTCTTGAATTCAGTCCCATTGTCACTTCTAACTTTCTTGATGGGGAGACCAAATTCTCTTTGTGCCCATCTAATAAAGGTCTTCACCATGTCTTGTACCCGACACTTATCATAGACAAGAAATATCCAAGTAAAATGGGAATAATTATCAACAATAACTAAACCATATTTGCTACTCCAAAGGTTGAGTGGTGGTCATGATGCTCTTTGGTGGTGTGGTACACCTAATTGCTTTCTAGCTTGGCAAGCGCCGCATATCCCGTCTTTCTCAAATTGAACATTTGTTAGTCCAAGATTGTGGTTGTCTTTTAGGAGTTTGGCCAAGTTCCTCATCCCAACATGAGCTAGCCGGTGGTGCCATAACCAACCCATGCTGGATTTTGCCACTAAACAGGTCTCAAGCTTAGCATCACTTTTGTTGAAATCAACTAAGTAAAGCTTATTCTTGAGTTGGCCCATAAAGACAATAGAGGAATCCTCCCTCTTAAAGACTTCCACACCCACATCAGTGAAGAGACAATTGTAGCCCATCTCACATAATTGAGAAACAGACAACAAATTGTACTGCACTGTGTCAACATGTAAGACATTGGAAAGTGAATGCTCATGTGAAATAGCAACTTTACCAAGACCAAGTACTCCCCTTGTAGAGTTGTCACCAAAGATGATCTTGTTAGTATGATCTGTTGTTGGGGAGTATGACATGAACATACTCTTTGCTCCGGTCATATGATTTGTACAGCCACTGTCAAGCACCCAACTTGACCCACTGGAGGAGTATGTCTGCAAAACAGAATTAGTTTCCAGATTTAGGCTCCCTAAGTTCTTGGGGCCTTGCAATGAAGCAACAAGAACTTTAGGAACCTGTCGATAGGGGACCACAGGGGTTCCCTACGAAGGACGCAAACAAAACGGTAGCTAGACTACCGAGAAGAACACGAAGACTTCATTACCATAAGTACTAGCTGGATTGTAGTAGAAAAGAGTACGAAACTCCTAGTTTAGGACTCGTTCCTAGAATCCGACTAGGAATCGAAGAACCCGCAGCGCACCCTGGGCTATAAAGGGTGGCTGAGGGTACCCCTTGTAAACACAACTCATACTCATCAATACAACGCAACAAGGCACACGCCGACTGGTCGTAAAGGCTATTACTTGACCTCGAGTCAAGGGCCCGAACCAGTATAAAAATCGTTCATCCCGTTTGTCTCGTTGCCGAAACCGCCGAGTTCCAATTCGTCGCAGCCCGAACAACTGTCCCGGGTACCCCCATGGCAGGCTATCGGTGACAAAACAGTGACAGCTGGTGCGCCAGGTAGGGGCTCTTGGCGAATTTTTCCCACGAGCTCGGCGGACCACACCTTCAAGATGAGTTTCTCCAAGGGAACGACCTTCGTCTTCGGATCCCGGATTTGCAAAGCCAACGACGAGGAAAACTCCAAAGCTACCCGATCACCGAATCAAAGTTCGACGACATCATGATCGACTCCAACGATGAATCCCGTCTCGCCGAAAGACCGATCGCACTCTCGATTTCCGATCCGACTCGGAAAACAAACCGATTCAAAAAGAAGTACAAGACTCGAGTCGCTCCAAGACCTTGATCAAGTTTTCAAAAGCACTTCCATACGAACTCCGCAACACTTCATCAATCGTGCAAGAGTTCATCTCGTGTCCGAATCAATGTCGACTTCATGGACGGAGACGCGGGATAACCGCACGAGATCAACCGAAGTATTCCACGGCTACTACAACTTAACGAGACCACCAAGAAGAGCATTGCAATGGAAGAAAATCAAAGAACCCCGACGAAAGAGGGTTGTGTGGTGACGTGGCCAGGAGAACTTTCAAACAAGGCGACAGGTTTCATCAGACAACATGGAGAACTACCTTATCAGGAAGGGAGAGAACTCGACTTCTCGTCGAACGAGACCACCAGCTTAGATAAAGAAGAACCCGTACCACAGAGAAGAAGGCAGAGGAAGAGAACAATATGTAAGGCAGAGGAAGAGAACAATATGTAAGGCAGAGGAAGAGAACAATATGTATGGCAGAGGCTAATGAAATCTTAATGCCTCCAAAGATCCCGGATTTCCACTCTTCAGATGAGAGCGAAGAGTTAAAGCAAGAAAGGTTGGACCGAAACAAGCGGAGGGCAAACCGCAGGACAAAAGCAAAGGAGAAGAAGCTGATTTGGGACCAGTACAAGACAGAACTCGTAGAATACAACAAAAAGAAGATGGAGGCCGAAGAAACCAAAAGGAACAACCAGGAGCAAATCAGAGAGTTAACCATACAACTGGAATCACTCAAGAAGGCCCAAGGGATAGAGAGTACGAAAAAACCGGAAGATTCAAAAAAAGAACTCGAAGATGCAGACAACCAGATGAAGAACAAGAACCGCCGGGAGGAACCACCCAAGAAGCCGGCGCCAAGCAAAGTACTCGCCAATCGAGAGCAGCAACGTGGCAGGACCAGAAACCAACAAATGCATGGAGAGAAGAGTCGAAAAAACTCGCCCATGCCAAACCTTGAGAAGAATGAACCACCATGAAGAACAGGACGAGTCGAATACAGATACAAGAGATCACCCACTCCGGACTACGAAGGGGAGAGAACTATGACAGATTCCCATGTTTTGCGGGTAGATTGCAAACCTTGAGACTACCACAGAAGTTTAAACCGACAAATCACTCAAAATACAACGGAAAAGAAGAACCCAAGCAATGGCTGAGGGTATATTCCCAATCCATAGAACTTGCCGGAGGCGACGATGATCTCAAAGCGGTATTCTTCCCAATGGCGCTGGAGGCAATGCCACTACAATGGTTCGACAAACTCAAAACTAGATCAATTAGACACTGGGGAGATCTTCAAGCAACTTTCTGCGATCACTTTGCGAGCATCATCACGCATCCAATTACTCCAGCAGAACTAAAGTCAACAAAATAGAACCTGGGAGAGTCGTTCCGAGACTATTACAGAAGATTTGGAGAAATAAGGGCACAAGTTCACGATATCACAGATCGCGAGGTAATTGAAGCTTTTATGAACGGGATAGCAGCCAGGTGGCAGTTCAAAGACTTCTATAGCGAAGATCCAAGAACAAACGAAGAATTCAAAAGAACGGTTCAAAAACTTATATCATCGAAGAAAGAACTCGTAGAAGATTTCCGGAGAACAGGGACAACCGAAGAGACAACTACGACGAAAGGGAAGACAGGATTACCGAAATCAAGATAGAAGGCCACGCCACGACCACTTGATAGCGACCACCGAAAACGGAAGAGATACAACAACAACAATGATGAGGCAGAGAAAAGAGCAGAAAGGAGAAGAAGATTTGAAGAATTCAAAAATGAGAAATGCCACTTCCACCCGGGAATGAACCATCGGTTGAAAGATTGTTGCGACTTCATGAACTACTACAAGAGAGATAGGCGTTATAATAGTCCGAGCAGAAGAAGAGATGAACCCAAAAAGGAGAAAAACCAGAAGGAAGCTTCCAAGAGGCAAAACAACAGATCCACATGATAATTTCAGGAGTACCAGGGGCCAAGAACAAGCAACAGCAAAAGCTAGCCCATAGGGCAATCATGGCGGCAGAACCAGCAACTCCAAGATATCTAGATTGGTCAGAGTACCCGATAAACTTTACACAAGAAGATCAATGGACAAGTACAGCCAATGCGGGTTGTTACCCACTAGTGATGGCACCAACAGTAGCCGGCATCATCGTCCCAAAGGTTCTAATCGACGGAGGAGCAGGACTCAACATCATCTTCTCGGAGACCTTAAAGAAAATGAAGCTAGATTACGAAGGAATGATAACACCAACAAACACACCTTTCTATGGAATAGTACCTGGAAGACCAGCGATGCCTCTAGGACAAATCACTTTGCCCGTCACCTTTGGCACAAAAGAGAAATACAGAACCGAGTTCATCAAATTTGAAGTAGCGGACTTCGAATCAAGCTATCACGCAATCCTAGGAAGACCGACAATAACCAGGTTCATGGCAGTACCCCACTATCCATACTTATTGCTGAAGATGCCAACAACCAGAGGAATACTATCCCTACAAGGCGACCTCAAGAAGGCGTACGAATGTGACGTCCAAGCAATTCAAATACTGGAAAGAATTCAAGACCTCCAAGAAGGACGACAAATAGCAACACTAGCAGCGGCAACGAACCCACAAGAAACAGAGATACCAATAAGGAACCAAAGCAAGAGCTTCACCACCCCGACAGAAGTCAGAACAAAGAAGATCGACCTCCAAACCGGCGACCCAGAGAAGACGGCGACCATAAGTGCAGAACTCGATCCCAAATAGGAACTCGCGCTCACCAAATTTCTTAGGGACAACAAAGATATCTTTGCCTGGAAGCCAGCTGACATGCCAGGAGTCCCGAGAGATTTGGCTGAGCACATAATTGATGTCTACAAGGGTTCAAAGCCCGTGAAGCAAAAGCTAAGGAGATTCACACCAGACAGAAAAGCGGCAATCAAAAAAGAACTCATGAAGCTCATGGCTGCAGGATTCATCAGAGAAATAATCAACCCCGATTGGCTAGCAAATCCAGTACTAGTAGAAAAGAAGAACTCGACAGAATGGCGTATGTGCATCGACTACACCGACCTAAACAGCATTGTTCAAAAGATCCATACGAACCCCCAAGGATCGACCAAGTGATTGACTTAACGGCAGGAGCAGCTTTACTCACATTTCTTGATTGTTACTCGGGATATCACCAAATATCACTCAAGAAAGAAGATCAAAGCAAGACTTCGTTCATCACACCTTTCAGAGCATATTGTTACAACTCCATGCCTTTCGGATTGAAGAACGCGGGGGCAACATACCAAAGAGCAATCCAAACATGCCTGGGAGATCAAATTGGAAGAAATGCAGAAGCATACGTGGATGATGTGGTAATTAAAACTCAAGAAGCAGACAAGTTGATAGAAGACCTCGAGGAAACATTCACAAATCTCAAAAGATGGCAATGGAAGCTTAACCTGAACAAGGGTGTATTCGGAGTACCTTCAGGACAACTACTTGGATTCCTAGTGAGCAACAGAGGCATAGAAGTAAGTACCAAGCAAATACAAGCAATCATCAACATGAAGCCGCCAAAAGAAGTCAAGGATGTCCAGAAGTTGACAGGCTCAATGGCAGCTCTAAATAGGTTCATATCCAGATTAGGGGAAAAAGGAATACCTTTCTTCAAACTCCTCAAGAAGACAGAAAAGTTCAAATGGACTCAAGAAGCAGATCAAGCCTTTCAAGATCTCAAGAAATACTTAGCATCACCTGCAATATTAATTCCACCAAGAAGGCGAGAAGACATGCTACTCTATATCTCGGCAAAAAAAAACGTGGTCAAGACGGCAATGGTAGTCAAAAGAGAAGAACTTGGACACTACAAAGTTCAAAAACCAAGATACTACGTAAGCGAAGTGCGACGTAATCAAAGGCCGATATCCACAAGTGCAGAAATTACTATATGCTATTCTAATTACATCAAGGAAATTGAGACACTACTTCGATGAGCACAAGATCACGGTGGTCACAGAATTCCCATTAGCTGATATATTACACAACAGAGATGCAACTGGAAGAATATCAAAGTGGGCAGTAGAACTTGGCGCACTCAATATGGAATTCCAATCCAAAACAGCAATAAAATCGTAGGCTCTGAGCGATTTCATAGCAGAATGGACAGAGATCAACCAGAAACAACTCGACGCAATCGTAGATCATTGGAGGATGTATTTCGATGGATCACTCAAGCTTGGAGGTGCCGGTGCAGGCATATTGCTAATATCACCAGAAGGAAAACAATTCAAGTACGTACTCCAAATCCTGTGGCAAGCAACAAATAATGAAGCAGAATATGAAGCCCTGATACACGGACTCCGAGTAGCAAGTTCTCTATCAATCAAAAGATTAATGGTATATGGTGATTCAGCTGTGGTGATAAATTAAGTCAACAAAGATTGGGACTGCACCAAAGACAACATGGGAGCGTATTACGCCGAGGTAAGAAAGCTAGAAAAGAACTTCCAAGGATTAGAAATACATCATGTTCTCAGGGACTCCAACATGGCGGCCGACACCCTAGCAAAAATGGGGTCAGACAAAGCAAAAATGCCACCAAAAATATTTGTCCAAGAACTAACAGAGCCCACCATCAAACAACTGGAGGTGACCAAACACAATGAAGCAAAAAGAGAAATATTGACAATTGACCTCACAAATAGTGATCGAAGTCACAAATAACAATCTCTCCACCGACGAAGATTGGAGGAAGCAATTCATTGATTACATCAAAGACAAGATGTTGCCGAAGACAAAGCCGAAAGAACCCGAGTGATTCGAAGAAGCAAAAATTATGTTCTAGTTGGAGAATATCTATATAAAAGAGCCGCATCATCCGGAGTATTACTCAAATGTGTGACCAAAGTAAAAGGAATTCAGATCCTTAAAGAAGTACACGGAGGTGCATGAAATCATGCTAGTGGGCAAAGCATTTCGAATAGGGTATTATTGGCCAACAAATTCGAAAAGACGCAAGGGAAGAACTCGTCGACGATGCAAGAACCGCCATGTTTGCAAGACAACAACATGTTCCAGCTCACAACCTGATTTGGATACCACCTTCATGGCCATTCTCATGCTGGGGGCTGGACCAAGTGGGACCTTCGAAAAGAACAAAAGGAGGATATGAATATATCTTTGTGGCAATTGACAAGTTCACCAAGTGGATTGAATACAAACCTCTGGTCAAATACAGCGCAGAAAAAGCTATGGAATTCATACAAAGCCTTATGCACATATTTGGCATACCAAATAGAATAATTACAGATTTGGGATCACCCTTCACAGCAAAAGAATTTACATCATGGGCAAGAGATTGTGGGATCGACATTGACTTTGCATCGGTAGCACACCCTCAAGCAAATGGACAAGTTGAAAGAGCCAACGGGCTCATACTACAAGGGTTGAAACCAAGACTATATGAAGACCTAAAAGACTATGGAGCAAACTGGATTGACGAAATCCCCAAAGTTGTCTGGGACTCAGAACCCAAATAAGCAGAACAACCGGGTACTCACCGTTCTTCTTGGTTTATGGATCAGAAGCCGTACTACCAGCCGACCTACTGTGGAGTTCTCCAAAAATAGAGCATTATGAAGAAGGCGAAGCCGAAGAAACAAGGCGCCTAGAGCTTGATTGCCTAGAAGAAGTAAGAGAGAGCGCACTGCTCCAAAATGCTAAAAAACCTCAAACCAGGAGATTCAGTTCTAAAACTAATCCAAAAGAAGGAGGGGAGACACAAATTGCTCAGCCCATGGGAAGGTCCATACAAAGTGAGAAGAGTTCTTGGTCCTGGCACTTACGAGTTGATGACAAACGATGAAATCCCAATCAAGAACACTTGGCATATCAGTCAACTTCGGAGATTCTACAACTGAAAGATGAAGCAAGAACTTCTTATGATTCTGGCCTTGAACATGAGTCCAGAGCCAATGCCTAGAACATGAGTCTAGATGACATTATTTCACGACTTCTTATGTAATTCTGGCCTGGAACATGAGTCTAGAGTCAATGCCTAGAACATGAGTCTAGATGACGTCTTCAATGAATAAAGCGACTTCCTTCAAAATCTAGCCTGGAACATGAGTCCAAAGCTAATGCCTAGAACATGAGTCTAGATGTTTTAATTCGACTTCTTCTACAAACGATGCTGGCCTAGAACATGAGTCTAGAGCCAATGCCCGAAACATGAGTCCGAAAGACCAATTCTGGCCTAGACACGAGTCTAGAGTCAATGCCTAGAACATGAGTCTAGATGACGAAAAGAACTTCTCCGGCCTAGTCCACGCTTGAGTCTAGGTACGTGATGCCGGCCTAGACGATTCGGGTTCAGAGCTACCCGGCCCTAGAGCACAAAGAGCCTGTGCCAATAGCACTGCGCTACCAAACTGGCCTAGAACTCGGCATAGCTAACTGATTCTAGAGCACAATCCGGCCTAGACGATTCGGGTTCGAAGCTACCCTGCCCTAGCGCACGAAGGGTTTAGTGGCAGAGACAAAGGTTGAAACCACTAAGACCAACGAACTCTCCTGGGGAGCACGGGAAGAGCCCGGACCAGAGCAGAGATTCCGGTCTAGATGATTCGGGTTCGAAGCTACCCGGCCCTAGAATCGAAGGGCCTTGCCGTGGAGACAATGGTCCATACGCTTGTGCCAAATAAAATAGTGGTTTGGACGATTTGGGTTCGAAGCTACCCGGCCCCAAACGCACTCTTCCTCGCCTGGGGAGCACGGGAGAGTCGGGACCGAGTGAGCGGGTTCTGGTCTAGACGATTCAGGTTCGAGCTACCTGGCCCTAGAACTGAAGGGCCTAGCGGTTGAGACAATGGTTGATACTGCTAGCGCCAATGGGAAATAGTGGTTTGAACGATCCAGGTTCTTAGCTACCTGGCCCAAACACACTCGCCGGACGATTCGGGTTCGAGCTACCCGGCCCCGGAACCCATCTACTCGACAAGAAGAAAACGACTCGACAACTACGAAGACCACGGAAGACATCTTACTCCACAAGCACAAGTGATAAAACAACTCAAAACAAGTTGAAGCTGGCATAGAAGATAACACAAGACGAGTCGAAGCCCGCATAAAATGAACATATATAGAATCAACAAACAAGAACCAAAGTATTTTTTACAAAGACTCAACCCCGAGTAATGTCAATATGGGAAACAACCTTCTCAACTAACGGAGCTAAAAGAGGCCTCATGAGATTCAACCTGGGCCACAAAATCATCTGATGGGCTGGGGTCAGCAATACGATCAAGAGCAGCGTCAGGAGCAACAACCCGAGCACGGCGAGACAAGGGTTCGCACAAAATTACGAAACCCATCACGAAGAAAGTCCAAGAAGCGGCCAGGAATAAGATGAGCATAAGTACTGATGTCCAAATCCCTATCTCCATCTTCCCGAACATATGGAAGAATATAATCCATAACACTTTGAAGAGAATGATAGCCAGAAAAAGCCGCTGCAAGATCAGACTGCAATAACCGGGCACTCTCCAAAGCCTGGAAAACATTACGATCAGCATCTGGCCTCAACCGTCGAACTTGGGAGAATTGGTGTTCCGCCTCAGCATAGTGGGCATCAAGAAAGTTCCTTACCCGTTCCTTCTCGTTCTCAAAAGAACGAAGAGCCTCTTCATGGCTTCGGAAGATGCAAACCATTTCTTCCGCTCAACTACAAAAGCGTAAAGAAAGATCAAGACAGAGACAAGGGAGGAAAAGAATGCCCAAAAGAAAAAAGCAATCACAAAGAACCTGCAGCTATCTTCCTAGAGTCCACAATTGCACCCTCAAGAATAAAGACGAAGATGAGCCTCACCAAAGAATTCGAGCTTCAAGAGTAGACTTAATCTTTAAATAACCAGACTGTTCCCGCTCGAGCTGAGAACGAGCTTCATCAAGAAGATGGCGGACTCTTTGCAACTCCAACAAAGAAGCATCTTCAAATGATCATTATCTTGCCAAGCAACTAATAGACAAAAAAGCCTTAGCAAAAGGACGGAGGAAACAAGAAAATAAGAAAAAACAGAAAGGTTACCAGGCCACCCATCGAAGAGACAAAGCCATCAAAAGTATTCTTCATCTTCGAAAGAACATGCATGACTCCGAGAATTTGGCAATGAAGAAGAAGGAACTTCCCCACCAACAGGATTAATGACGGTCAAGGACGGCGACAAAGAACCTGGAAGTAAAAAAGGAGATCAGGAACAGAGAAAAACACCAAAACAAATGACTACGAAAGCATCAAAAGAAGTTTACCATCGAATGTATTCGTGTACGTGGTCCAAATACAATGGCAACTCACAATTACTGGTAGAAGCCAAGGCACCAGAACTGCGCAGGAAAGGAAATTCAGGATGACAAACCATGATGAACAGAAAAGAAGGAAACAGCCACCAGAAAGAACCCGCAATCGTCCCGCAGACATCAATAAGAATAACTTACGAAAGGATTGAAGAAACGTCAAAAGGCAAAACCGGAGCATCGAAGACCGAACACCTCGACGCCTGCAAAACAATACATCATGTCAAAAGACAACTCGGCAAGAAAGAAAGGCACAAAGAACCTTACCTATGAAGAACAAGCGAAGTGTCATCCGACTCATCATCATCTTCAATGAGAGGCATATTGACACCACCTTCAAACACCACAAAGGAATAAGAAAGAAAGCAAGGGAAGAAGAACAAGGAAGTAGAAGAAAAGCAAACTTACCTATAAGGATAGTACCAACATGGGCGTAAGAACTCGACGATGCAACACGAGCCTTCTTTGCGTAACACTCACGGATAGAGCATTTTCGACTAAAAAGAGAAAAACAAGATTATCAAACAGTTGAAAGCATCCAGAAAAGAACGTGAATGGACATACCATTTTAACCCAGGAGCAGAAGAACCCGCTACATCAGGAAACGCAACATCAGGAACTGCAGCAGCAGCAGGCATAACAACTTGGAACTGACTTCCAAGACCCTGTTAAAAATAGGAGAGCAAAGAACAATAGAACAAAGGACTTCAGGGAAACGTAAAGTAGATAAACTCACATGAGGAGGAGGATTGCCAGAATGATACTCCCCAATACAGGGAAGAACTGCAGGGATGTCAGCAATAAAAGAACCCATCCGAGCCCTTATCAAGTTGTCAGGGAGACTCAATCCAGGCTTTATCAAAGAACAGTCAGAAGCACCAGTAAACTCAAAACCAAAGTGTTCCCTTTGCATAAGAGGTTGTACGGCACGACGAAGAAAGCTAGCAACCAACATATGACCGGAACAACCCGCTTGAAGAATAATATTCAGAGGAGAAAGCAGAGGATCAAGGGCAGCAACCTCTAAAGAAGACAACTCCTTAGAGAACAAGGAGACATCACGCGGAAGGATAGAGAGATCAGAGGAAAGGTAATCATGAGGTTTAGGGACGTAAAACCACTTTGACGCCCAACCTTTTGGAACAAGAAGATGAAGGGAAAACAACCTGGAAGCAATACCAGAGCGGGGATAGATTGTGACACAACCAAACGGAGGAGGTGAAGCTTTTTCAAACATCTTCAAACAGAAAAGATATCAAAAAAGGAGAAGAGAAGGAGGAACACCAAGATGGGCCTCACAAAGCCGAACAAAATCGAAAGATAAAGAATCCCGCTAGGAGAGAGATGATGAAGTTGGATACAGAAAGATTGAAGAAACTCCATCAGGAAGTCGAAGGGCGGAAAACATAGACCCGCGCTCACAAAAGCAACAAACAAGATAGTATAAACAGAGGAAGGAGAAAGAACAAGATGTTCACCAGGCAGTTCATACAACAAAAGCGACTGATCCTGGATTAACCCGCGCTCCACCAGAAGCTCCAAATCTGCCGCCGTCGTCGTCGGAGCAGGCCAGCGTTTCTATAAATTGCGCATCTTCACAAAATCTTAATTCTCAATCACAAAGAAGGGAATGCTCCTCATCCACTCCGACTTTGATCTCTTCTTCAGAGCCATGACAGCCAAAGATCGAAAAAGGGAAGATTCGCACCAAGATTGGAACAGGCGGACGGCTAGGGTTTCCAAGAAAAGAAAGATGGGGAATTTTTTCAACCAAGAGGATATGAAGTGAAAGCAGAGGTAGAAGGGCATACTTTTATACGTAAACGTAAAAAGCCCACGAAAAGCCCACGACCCGTTTTACCGTAACGAATAAAAATATAATGGTAATAATCCCAACGGCATTATTTGGACAAGCATTCTCGCCAATATGGGACATTTCAGCACAAGAATTCGGAGACAAGGGCAGAGAAACAAGGAAAGAACTATCAATACAAGCAAGACAAACTAATACCACATAAGAAGGCGCGTAGAGAGACCGAGAAGATAGAATTATTATTCTTTTTCACATTAGACATGACAACATACAAAGAGCTCAGATTACATCTTCTTACAAAAGAAAGGGAGCTCAGAGGCTACATTTATATAGAGAGCTCAGATTACATCTTCTCACAAAAGACAAAGAGCCAAAACAAAACAATCTGCAGGATACAACCCGGTCGACGTATTCATCGAAGAGAACTATTGACCAAGGTTACTAGGACAGGCAAAAGAAGACCACCAAGTCCGACGAATCAGCAAGAAGCCAATCCAAACAAACCAGTGACACCCATGAGCACAAGTCTGTCCATGGACCCATGTCAAGAAGCCGCAGTGAAAAACAACCCTGCGGTCATCACACGATGGCTCGTTGACGAAGGCAACGAACGGCTCGCTAGTCCACTCGTCAAGAATAAAGAAGATGATGAAGGGGAGGACTTAGAGATCCATACAGAAGAACCAGAGCTCCTCACATCTCAAGACCTACTCCATTCACATCTACCCTTTTGAAAGCATCAAGCGACCCGGGGATTAGGCTGCTACTAACCCCAATCTCAAGAACTACTCCACTCACAAAGGATTCTTACAAATAAAGAAAGAAGACGCCCGGGGGCACGTCAAGCTCGCACACTACAATATTCATGACTACAAGAAGAAATACAAAAAACAAAAAGAGGCAATGAAGGAGGATGGAAAAGCACTAGCCAGCAGTAAGCACTATTTATAGCCAAGAAGCCGGTGTACAAAGAAGAAGTCTACGAAGCATGGACCGGCACTCACGTGAAGAAAAAGACATCAAGCTGACGCGACCAGACCAAGCACGGGAGAACAGTAACAGTAAAAGCAAAAGAATCAAGGGTACAGGTACACCTACAAACATGGCAGGTGAACAGCAAGAGCCCTCATGACTCAGGAGCACGCGCAAGCAACAGTACTCGAAAATGTCAGGTATCCAAGGACAAGGGAATATTCACAGCATCTCCAACAGCACCTCAAAAGGCGAAAGAACAACAAGACGGAACCAGGAAGAAGACAGCAACAACCACAAGGACAATTCAGAAGAACTGAGCTAGACCCTTCCCATCTTCTTTTTTCACCAAAAAGAACACGGGAAGGCTCGGGGGCTGCAAGGTACCCTCTACTGGAGGTTACTACGAAAATTTTTCATAAAAGAAGACCTTCCGGCTTATTGTCCCAATAAACAAGAAGCTCGGGGGCTACACTCAGTGAGTGCAATTTTTCTAAAATTACGCTCACTACAGGAAGAACCTGAAGGGAAGAAGACTACTGCAAAGCTTTCAAAAATTTGAAGACCATCTCAGGACTTCGCATCAAAAGAACTCGGCTTTCGAAGCTCACTCATAAGATGCTCGGGGGCTTGTCGATAGGGGACCACAGGGGTTCTCTACGAAGGACGCAAACAAGACTGTAGCTAGACTACCGAGAAGAACACGAAGACTTCATTACCATAAGTACTAGCCGGATTGTAGTAGGAAAGAGTACGAAACTTCTAGTTTAGGACTCGTTCCTAGAATCCGACTAGGAATTGAAGAACCCGCATCGCACCCTGGGCTATAAAGGGTGGCTGAGGGTACCCCTTGTAAACACAACTCATACTCATCAATACAACGCAACAAGGCACACACCGACTGGACGTAAAGGCTATTACTTGACCTCGAGTCAAGGGCCCAAATCAAGATAAAAATCGTTCGTCCCGTTTGTCTCGTTGCCAAAACCGCCGAGTTCCAGTTCGTCGCAGCCGAACAACCGTCCCGGTACCCCTTGCAGGTGCTATCGGTGACAAAACACCGACAAAACCCAAATAATAGTATTTCTATAATATTTCGCCATTTTCAATGAACTTTGCAACCACACCACCCTTGTTGTTTTGCTGCAAAACAAAGTTAGAGTTCATTATAGAATCATTTGCTTTTGCCTTGGAGTGGTTGGTCTTTTGTTTTAGATTGTCCTCCACTATTTTCTTCTTCTTCCGGGTGATCCGTCACAGGCTCGATACATCTTCTTCTTGGGCTTGTTCTCGAGCAAGAAAATTGGAGGTGGTCTTCCCTTTTTTGTGGGCGGCAATGCGGCACTGTCGCCCGAGGGTGGTTGTGCCGCTCGGGGCAGCTTTGTGTCACCTTCGTGCGCACCTTCCCCGTACTCGCCAGCCCTTACTCATGAACTCGAACACACTCATATCCATTTATTACCTTTCTCCCATTAGTTTTACCTCCATGAGTGAGTCCAAGCCTATCCTTAATTCTTGGATTTTTACCATCAATGTACTTGGGCTTCTTTGCTTGTTCAGTCCTCTTTCCAGCAGGTTCCTTACCCTTTTTGGATCTGACTTGCAGCAAAGCATTGAGCTGACCACATATATTTGCATCATTTTGACACTTACCACACCCCTTGCTTGTTGAAGCTTTAGTAGTGTCATTTGAGCTAGAAGATGTTGAGGTGCTCTCCTAAAGAAGACTATATTGCTCCTCAAGTTTATTGTGCTTTTCACTTAAGACACAATACTTTTCATTGAGTGCAACATTGGCCTTCCTTGCAAGAGCTAGTTCTCTTTGAGCCTTTTTCAAGGTTTTGTTCAAAGAGTCCAGCTCACTATCTTTTAGTTCAAGAGCGTCCTTGTAGCCTTTATATAACCCTTCAGTTTCCTCAAGAGTTTCATCCATTTCGGCTAGCTCGGCTTTGGCACTATCTAATTCTTCTAAGGTTTTAGTGATAAAGATTTTTGTCTTAGGATCTAAGTTGCTTGAAAGTCTAGCACATTCTTTAACACCACTTGACTCTTCCTCACTAGAGCTATCACTTAGATCACTACTGGAAGCATCACTAGGAGGAGGAGATGGTTTCTTGGATTTCTTTACCTTCTCATGCTTTCCCACAAGGCAAAGATGAGGTGGAGAATCATCATCATTGGACAAGCTGTTGAAGAGTCTAGGTGTGGGAGATGATGCTTGTATTGCAATTGTTGCTATCTTCTCATCCTCATCACTTGACTCTTTAGTTGAGTCCCACTCATGCCCAATGTGTGCTTCTCCCACTTATGCCTTGAGTGATACCTCTTTGATCTTCAACCCATCAAGCTTGGTTTACAACTCTCCAAGCCTCTTCCTTTCATTGGCTTCTTCTCTTTGCATATCAAGGGTTAGAAGCCGTCCAAGCACATCATTTGGAGTGAAGTGCTCAAACTTCTTCTTGTCTCTAATCAAGGTGACCACGGTCGCATTTCTTTGTGAATAAGCTTCCAACATGACCTTGACCACCTTGTGATCATCAAGCTCACTATCACCAAGATCTCTTATCTTGCCAACCAACACCATCAACCTATCAAACATTTCTTGTGCCCCTTCTCCTTCATGTATCACAAACCGGTTGAGCTTTGCCATCAAGATCTCAATCTTGGCCATCCTCACCTTGTCCACACCCTCATGAGCAAGGACCAAGGTGTCCCAAATCTGCTTGGCCACATTGACATTCATCACCCGGTTGTACTCATTACCATCAAGTGCACTAAGAAGGATGCTTGTTGCTTGGTTGTTGAGTTGAGCAGCCATTAGCTCTTCATTTGTTGGCTGCTTGGGGTCTTCGGGTTGTTCAAAACCATGCTCCACAATCTCCCAAAGACCTGGATGAATACCACCAAGATAAGCCCTCATCATATGCTTCCACTTGGCATAGTTGGTCCCATCGAAATGAGGCAACTTCCCCGCGGGAACATTGATGAAAGACTTGCAGTCATGGTTAGACAAATAAGAATAGTTAAAGGATACGGCAGAGTATTTCTTCTTGTTGTTGCTGTTTGTCGGTGTTTCGTACCCAGGGGGTGTCACACCAACGAGTAAATTTCTATACGTGCTCCCTAATCCGGATGGTGATGCAAGAAGAACACAAGTGTTTATCCTGGTTCAGGCAAAGAATGCCCTACGTCCAGCAGAGGGGGGAGATTTGTATTATCTTGCACCGAGGTGCTTGTACAGGGGTGAATACAAGCGGGACTTAGCCGTTTGAGAGTGAGTGTGTGATGAGCGTGAAGGCGTGTCAACGTGCCCTATACTATGCCCTGGCGTCCCCTTTTATAGGCCAAGGGGAGGCCCGGGGTCACATGGCGGCTAGGGCTATCGTGTCACGTCGAGTCGTCAAGACTGTAGATGCTCCCTTCGGTCCGGTTCGAGCCTGTGGATCCATGCTTTTGCCCGGTTCGAGCCTGTAGTAGCGTGGGTGATAATGGCCTGCTCATCCTTCTCGGTCGTGGGATGACGTAGTCGAGGTACGGCGCTGGCGGAGACGAGCACGTGCGCCCGGGAACCCCGCCGTATGCCGTGGGAAAGACAGGGCACTGCGCGCCCCATGCTTAGGTCGTGTCCGTCATCATTCCTCGAGCGGTTAATGACCGCTTCGAGGGGTAGATGGCCCGGGCGACGGGACTGAGCGGCGGGTTTGGTGGTACGGAGAGTTGACAATTGCGTTCCGAAGGGACGCCGTACGCTGCATAGTGCTCGGCGTGGTGTAACAGTAATGCCTGGCATGCCCGAATCCTGGGTATGGGCGGTGGAATAGGAGAAGTGACCGGCGTACTTCTCACTATTTAACGCGCTGTAGCCATGGGGTTAGGCGGAGCAGGCGTACTTCTTACTATTTCCGAGCCCTGTAGCCATGTGGGCGTCTGGGGAGAGTGGTCTCGAGAGATCCGTTCGAGCCCTCGTTCGCTCGAGGGGTTTCCGTCATCCTCTCGAGTGGTCGTTCGCTCGAGGGGTTTCCGTCACCGTCTCGAGCAGTTGGGTTGTTCTGTCTCGAGATGGTTAATCCATAAAGTATGGCTCGAGCCGACTCGTAGGCTCTGTGGTGTTGTCTGAACCTCTTCGAGGCTTGCGTTCGCTCGAGGGAGTTTCATCATCACCTCGAGCCAATTTTCGAGTGGTCAGGTGGTAACGCCTCGAGGTGCGTGATCCATGCGGTGGGCCTCGAGCCTGTTCGTAGGCTGGCCTTGCGTGGCTCGAGGGGATGTATCAGGGCATTCTTTGGCTAGTTGAGGATTATGGGAAGGCAATGATGGTTCTGTTCATCTCTTAGCCCAAAGGTTAAAGGCTCCATAATCTAGGTACCCGACAGTAGCCCCCGAGCCCTTGTTTGAGTGTGAAGTCTCATGAAGTGGAGTTGAAGTACCTAGGTTAAGGGCGTTGCCGCTCGTGGCGACGGGGTAGGTTTCATTTTCTCCATGGGGGGCGCGCGAGCGTCCCCCGTGGGGGTAGCCCCCGAGGCCCCAGAGGAGTGGGATACTCCTCTGGGGGCTATGAGTGAGTCGCATCGAGGGGTACCAGTTTTAACTGGAGTTGTAGCGCTTCCTCGAGGGGTTCGCTTGAGTCGTCGAGCCCCCGAGTGTTTTCTACCCTCTTTCGTCGAGGGATGCTGAACGTAATTCGAGCCCCCGAGCCCCGTAAGGCTAGGCCATTGCCATTTTTCAGCGTTCCCACGGGGTCCTTTCGGCTGGATCATGGGATGAGAGGGCTCGTGCTACCCTCGACTGGGTGAGCACCAATCCCCTCGGTGAGCTGGTAACGGGAATGTCCAAGTGAGAGTTCGTTCCCTTTCGAGGAGAGACGACTTCGAGGCTCGGAAGCACTCTCATAGATGCACTATACATAGTGACCAGGGTACCATCCTCGTTCGACGGAGGCTGGCGGCTCGACTACCTCCCATCGAGGGATCCCATGGTTGAATTGTATTTGGCCTTGGATACGTCCATGGGGGCCTCGAGAGTTCGTTCTCGAGCGTGGCCTCGTATCGGCTCCCCACTAGGTCGCCCCTGACTCGGGTGCTCGAGGGCGACTGTTTGAACCCCTTCGAGGGTCAGTCTTCGCTCCCTCGAGACTTACGTGTGGGACCGGGGTCCCGAGTTATCTTACCGTGTAAGGAACCGTCTGACCGAAACGTTGTGTCGTTTCACTTATCAAGAGGAATCTACCCGTTGAAGGCGCGCCTTTTGAGGCGGAAACCGACGCGGTGTGACAATGGTGGGCCTGCGACGGTTCCGTTTCCGCTCGCGACGTGTGCCCCTGAAAAGTGGGGTTAGGTGGGAGTTTGGCAGGCGCATTGAATGCGGTTACCGTTCCTGGGTGAGTCCGCCGGGCGCTTGTGGCCGTTGGATCGACGCGCCCTGGCCGTCGGATGGCACGGTTGCCATTTGGCCCTGGCGCCTATAAATTGGAAGGGGAGGGCGCGGCGTTCCCCTCTTCCGCACTTAGCGTTCTTGGCCGCCGTCATCCAGCCCCAAGCGCCTGAATTCTCAACCCTAGCGCCGCCGCCCGGAGCTTGAGCGTCGCCGCCGCCTTTGCTCCCACCTGCATTAAGTGGCGGAGTTAGAGATAGAGTGATAGAGGGTCCGTGCGCGCTACCGCGGCCGCCATCTTTCTTTGTCTCACGCCGCTGCAATCTGCCAGATTCCGCCGCCGTCGCCATGGGGAGGAAGCCAAGCAAGACCGCCGGCAAGGGGACCGGCAAGGCCGCCGGGCAGGAATCCAGCAAGGCCGCCGGCAAGGAGGTCGCCAAGCCCCCGGTGCCGACGGTGATGCTCGATCCGCTCCCATGGGCGCGGACGGCCGTGACCATGGGGGAGCTCGAGCGCCTCGTAGCAGAGAGGCTTCTGCTGCCCAACCCGCCGGAGGGGCCGGCGGAGTGGAAGGTGCCGGACGACGACCACTACGAGCCCGATCTGCCGGAGGGCTACGTGGTGAGCTTCATGAAGTTTCATCAGCGTGGGCTCGGGGCGCGTCTGAGCTGCTTCATGAGGACGCTCCCCCACCATTTCGGGGTCGAGTTGCAACATTTCTCCCCCAACTCCATCTCCCACGCCGCCGTCTTCGCCGGCGTTTTCGAGGGATATTTGGGCATGGCGCCACAGTGGGACTTTTTCATCCACGTGTTTAAGGCACAGCTCTTCACCCTGGCGGCGGGGGTGACGCGCGTGGGAGAGAAAGCATGTCGCTATGTTCGAGCCGGTTCCTGCATGCTTTCTTTGAAGTGGAAGGAGCATTGGATCCCCGGCACCCTGTCGACGAACAACGCCGGGTGGTCCGCGGAGTGGTTTTATCTCCGCAACGAGGGGGAACATTTCCCGGAGTACACCGGGGAAGTCCTCACCAACGCCGGGTTCAACTGGAACTTTGGCAAGCCCAAGGAGTACCACAAGCACCTCGACCCCCTGATCGACGCGATGGAGGTTCTTCGAGGGTTAAGGGTCGGCAAGATCCAGTTCAACGTCGCCCACGTCATCGCAGGGTTCCACAGCCGCCGAGTGCTCCCCTTGGCTGAGCGCCCGCTGTGGTTGGACCAAATGACCGCCGACGCCGACCCTCTTGCGCTCGAGGCCAGCCGGATGTCGGCCGAGGCCCTCTCGGCCGCCATCGTCGCCGAGCGGGTGTGCCAGGCGGTCGAGGATAAATACTTTGAGAAGAGGCAAGTCAACTTCTTACCCAAGCGTCCGGACGCCAACTACGTCCTCGAGGTACGCTATCTCGAGGTCCTTTTTCTTTCTTCTTCCCTTTTGCTCGAGCTCTTTAGCTTCTCATCGGGACGTATTTTTCAGGAGGTAATTATGCACAAGGAGTCGAGGCCCCCGGTGAAGGAGGACACGCCCGACCGCGAGGTGAGACGCGTTGATTCAGCGAAAAAGCATGTTAAAAATCTTACGAAGAAGGAGGAGACGGCGAAGAGGGCCACCGCATCGCTCGAGAAGGAGATGCGCGTGGCGAAGCGCTGCCGGGAAAGCCGGGATAATCTGATGCTGGACCCCACCGTCTTGGGTCCCAACTTGTCATCTAGTGAGGAGGAGACGGAAGAAGACGAAGAGGATGAAGAAGAGGATGACGAGGAGACCGACAGCGACGGCACCGCCGCATCTCGAGGCCTGACGCCTCCCTGCTCTCGTGTGCAGGAAGAGCCCCTGGCTCAACGGGTCGAGAAGCCAGGGGGATCGGAGCGCGTTCGAGCAGGCCGGCGGGAGGAGCCGTCCCGCCGGGCCAGCCGTGACCCTCCGGTGCCTTCACCGCCGTCACGGGAGTCCATCCCCCGCAATCAGGCAGTTTCAACAACGGGCGCGCGCACCCGGCAGCAGGAAGCTACAGATGCGCGCAAATCTTCATCAACTCGGGACGTCGAGTGCCCCGATGTATGCCGGGCTCCTTCCGGCGGCCGTCAGCCGGAACAGGGTTCAACGCGTTGGACGCAGGAGCCGACGAGAGACTCGGCCAAAGAGCTGGTCGACTTGGGCAAGACCGCCGAGGTCTCGAAGCCCACGAGCAGCTCGAGTAAGACCGCCGAGGCCCGGAAGCCCCCGAGCGGCTCGAGCGAGTCCGCCGTGGTCACCAAGCCCCTGGGCGGCTCGAGCGGCATCACTGGGGGTTCAGACTTGCTGAGGGGGTAAGTTGCTTCTCGAGCCTTGTTTTTTTGCTTCTTACTTGTTTGAGAGTTGCCGTTTGCTTTTCCTAATCGCCTTTCCTTTTTAGGGTCAAGCGCCCCTTGATGGCGTTCCACCCCGTCCACCCCTCCAAGAAGTTGAAGGCGCCGGGGGGAACAAGCAAAGCCTCCGCCGAATCAGGTGGCGTGACTCTCCCTCCTACTGCCCTAATCTGGGTGGTGCAGGCCCGAGAGGCGATAACGCGTGGGAAGCTGATGGCGGCTGCCTCTCGTGCAGGTGCTAAGGCCACCACGACGGCGGAGGGAGGGGACCCCGTCTCAACGCCGGTCTCCTCTGTCGTGGTTCTACTCGGGGCACCGTCGCTTGCTGCTCAGGGCGGCTCCGAGGCGGCGACCGGCGACCGGAAGATGGTGGCCGAGACGGAGGGGCCCAAGACAGCGGTCGGCGACCAGGAGATGGTGGCCGCGACGAAGGGGCCCAAGGCGGCTGCTGGCGAGCAGCCGACGTCGGCCGTGACAAAGGGGCCCAAGGCGACGACCGGCGACAAGCAGACGTCGGCTGGGACGGAGCACGCCCCCATCACCCTCGATGACGAGGACTCGAGCCTGGGCTCCCTCGGTCGGGATCTTAGCAGCCCCACGAAGGTGTGGCCCAAGGGCCTGCACCGGCTCGAGGTGGAGCGCAGGGAGAAGGGGGAGGAAGAGGTGAGCTCGCTGGCTGCCGGCCAGCCGGTGGGAGGTGAGGAGACGCAGGCGTCGAGCCACGAGGAGGCGCTAGCGTCGAGCCAGGCTCAAGGCTCCCGGTCGGAGCGGGCGCCGACCTCGCCTCGAGACATGGAGCTCGACCCCGCGGTGAGCCAGCAGCTCGAGGTGCTGCTGAAGCAGCAGGTGGAGCAGGAGGAGGCGCAGCCGACGCAGCGGGAGTTGGCCATGGTGGTATTCCAGGAGCCGCCACAGCCGATGCATCAAGGACAAGTCCTCGTGCCCCGTCTCGTGCCCAACTCGACGTCGGGCGAGATGGAGTACGTTAGCATGTCGGAGGCCGAGTGCTGGGACGAGGCGCAGAAGAGAACGCTGGCGGGCGAGGCGGCTGACCACCATCTCCAGGTGCTCGGCATGCGGCCCGTTATCACGCCCGGGGCCAGGGAGGGGATGGCTGTTGACGGTCGTTAAGTATCAATTTTATACCGTCAACGCAGCAAGAGAAAGGACTAATATGAGTTCACCTATTAGATATAGGGGTTACACTGACAGAATTCCACGAGTTTTGGTGATTGTCTATTTCTGCAGGGGGTTATCGGAAAGAACTGGAACAAAGAGGCCCACATGTCATGATTACATAGAGATAAAGACCGAACGGGTAAAATTATATAATCTAGAAGACTCTAGAAGGCAAACCCCGAAGCCGGGCCCACTCGGCAGTATGGGCGGGCCGCCTGATCTGTGTGGAGAGCCTGCCGACTCCCCATCTCCACCAATCAGTGGAAGTCCGGAGTCTCGCTCATCGCTTTTGAGGAGAGATATCGCCTGATTAGCCTGCTTGACTATCGGTGGGCCATGGCCCGAGCCCCCGCCCTGGGTGAAACCCTAATTCATTCCTAATTCATTCAAGAGTCTCTCTCATCGTATCTGCAGAGTTACTCATCTCAGGGGCCCATATTTAGTAGCATAGCTACATAGGAATAGATCTGAGGAATCAAGCTAGCTTTGATCCGACTGCCGGGTCGGGGTTCCCTCTATTATTCTTGTATTTTATTATTATCAGATGATTATGAGTAGTATTTTATTCTATTCTATTATATTGACTTCTATTTGCTCTATTTATTATTCTCACCTATATTACATTCTTAGTTTATTATTATTAGTTTAGCATAGTTGGACTAGAATTATGTTTATGTGGACATATAGCGCATTAGATCATGGGGAGTGGTAAATATTGTGCAGGCGTGGTGCCTGGTCAGATTTATCGCGACGCACTTATTGGGCTCGGTCGTGGTAGATCGCGGAAGTGACAGTTCCGCGATCTTCCTCACGATCCGGAATATAGGGTGCAATCGCAGATAAATACGGTATAGGCACCATGCCTACACAATATCTATCACTCACCCATTGGCCTAATGAGCAAGCGCTATACGATCCTATGCATAAACATAATTCTAGTCCAACTATGCTAAACATATAATCAAAGTAAACTAAGAACGATATAATTGAGAACATAATCAAATAGAGCAAAGTCAAGTCTCGATATAATAGAATAGAATAAAGTACTACTCATAGTATCATGAACAATGATGAATATTACAAGAATGTAGAGGGGAATTACCAAGAACTCGACAGATCCGGACTCCAAGCTAGGCTTGATTCCCTCTAGATCTATTCCTATGTAGCTATGCTACTAAACTATGGAGCTCTAATTGAGATGGTGGCTCGGGCTTCTCCGAATCCTCTCGATGAATGAAGAGAGAATGAATTAGGTTTCACTCAGGCCAGGGCTCAATATATAGCCCCCTAGGATGAACCACAACCTCTGATCAAACCGACCTAAATGGACGATAATTATTCATCCTCAAAGGCTGGAGGCAGGATCCGCGAGACTCGACGTGATTGGCCGAGGCGGGAGCGGCCGACTCCCCCTTTGGGCGGGCGATCAAGCAGTGCCGCCGATGGGGGCCCACCTCTTCAAAGGTCGCCTTCCGGAGTCTTCTAGATTATACTTTTTTCACCCGTTCGGTCTTTATCTCTATGTAATCATGACATGTGGGCCTCCTTTGGTTCTCTTTCGATAACCCCCGTGCAAATAGACAATCACCAAAACTCGTGAATTCCGGGCGTGTAACCCCTATATCTAATAGGTGAACTCATATTAATCCTTTCTCTGCCGTTGACGGTATAAAATTGATACTTAACGACCGTCAACATACCCGCAGCTGGGGAAAGGCGCCACTCCCGCCTCCGAACCCGTAACCCCGAGGCCCCCGCACCGTGGTAAACGACCAACAGGAGAGCGGCGATTCACGAGGAGGCCGAGGAGCACGGTGTTGGCTCGAGAGCTCCCGAGGCTCGCCGCACACGTCGCCGAGGATCTCGCCCTGCTTGCCGAACGTAAGTATCTTTTGGCATCGCTTTTTCTTCTTTCATAGTTGTTATCGCCGCTGTCGTAACCTTCTTCTCGTGGCTTAGTCGGTACAAAGCGCCGACGCCATCCGGCCCACCTCCACGCCATCCAGAGAGCGAGGGAGGAGATCCGGCGGCTCGTGGGCTGGGCCATAATGACGAGACGGAGCAGCCTCCGAGCCGCTCGGCTCCTTCGAGGTGCTCAAGCCGAGACGGCCTCCGCCAAGGAGGACGCCCCAACCGGTGAGGGACGAGCCGGCCCGCGCCGAGCGGAGGCCGAGACCGGCTGAACGAGGTCGACGGTTAAGGAGGTCGCCGCACGCTCAAGGAGAGCGCGACGACAGCGACCGCGAGCCCGAAGAGAAGGCCCGCTGCTGAGCAGCTGAGAAGGAGAAGAATCATGCCGCCGCTATACCAAGGAGCCGGGAGCAGGGCGGGGCGTGCAAACGCCGCCGAGACCTTCAAGGCCGCGCCGACGGAGAAGAAGCAGGCCGATGGGCTTCAGTTGAGGTGGCCACTTTCCGGCAAGCAGCCGTCATCGACAAGGACGCGGCGCGCGATCCGCCAAGAAGACCATCGAGGAGCCGCGGGCGAGAAGACCAACCTGAACCGCGCCCTCAAAGGCAAGCAAGCTGAGCCCAGAGTGCGCCGAGCGCGAGCGGGCCGTCGACCCGCGCACCGGCAAGTTTCTCAAACCATTCTTTGTTGAGTTCTACGATGTTTGTTCTCGCTCGTGTTGTAAATTCCACTTTCCCGGGTTTTTCTTTTTTTTAGCTCTCGAGACCGATCCGCAACGATGCACGGCGAGGCTGTTGTGCCAAGAGTTGCTCGCCGGGCCGAGGTGGTGGCAAAAGCCGTCACCGGCGCATCGACGCCCTCGCCGCACCGGGGGCTTGGAGCCCGTGGTGGACCCCGAGGGGCCTAAGTCGGGCGGGCTACACCGACCGAGTCTCGAGTTTGGCGCCCTACGGAACGTGTCCGGAGCCCTCCGCTTTGCCGCGCAACGGGGCTTGCCATCTTCTACTCCGGCTTTGACCTTGCGAGGAGCAGATATTGGCGGGGATGGAGACCGGCTCGTGGCTTGCCTTCTCTGACACGGAGCCGGAGGAGTCCGAGCGCACTGGCACAATCAACTCCTCCTCGACGCCTCGAGGAGCCCGGGCGCGCGACGGGAGAAGTTCGAGCCACTAGTCCTTCCTCCTGATGTGTAGACACAGTCGCTGGCCTGCGAGCCAAGATTTGGGCAAGAAGGCCCATGTAAGTAAGTACTTTGGCATGAAGCGGCCTAGGTGGCCTTTGAACATCGATCGCTTTAATATCTTAGCGCTCCGCTTCTCTTTACTTTTTTCGCCTAAGTTTGCTTCTTTGACTAAGTGTGAGCGTTGCGCCCAACTCCTCGAGGGGGAGGCGAGTTAGGATTCCATAGCTCGGAAGCATAGGAGCCCTTAAGCCTCGACCGTCCCGCCCGGGGGCTCGAGGCGGTGCATCTACTTAGTTTTCGAGAGAGCGTTCGAGGTGAGAAAAATAGAGAGTGCGTCGAGCGTTTTGAAAAAACTTGAGTTATTTTCGAGGACTTCAGGGGGGTTCCCCCCTGGTCTAGCCCCCGAGGGGGCTTGATTCTGTGAAGACAAAGTCGAGCCCACCTTTTGTCATGAACGAAAAAAGGAAGCCAATTTCGAGAGCTTTTATTCATTCACGCAACGGGTACATGACACGAGAAATGTACGAGGCCTCCGAGGCCTAAGGGAAGAAGCGAGGTAGCTGTTCGATGTTCCA